>CAKAOH010019960.1:0-23659 GCA_916701665.1 Sebastiscus tertius
AGACATTTTCTACTTTTCCAGACAACCACCTCAACAGAAACTGTATCGAATCAGTTAATAGTAAATCAATCAAGAGTCTCAAAACGGGGTTTTCTACCTGTGGATGAAGGCCGATCCTCCCAGACACGGTTGGTAAGAGGAGTTCGTCTGTTGCAGTCTCCCTCAGAGTGGACTGAGGACACAGAGGATGGCCTCTCCCCGCCTGACAGGCCTGGTCCTGGAGATTTGGCCTTCCGCCCATTAGAGCGCCCGCTGCTCTTTGAGGACTTCCCCCCACCTGCAAGCAGAGAAGAGCTTAAACCTCCAGTGTGACAATCCTGTACACAACATTTCCAGCTCTGTTGAGAGCGGCTCCTTCTACCCGACCTGTTGTCCCACACAGTATAACTGAAGAACTACTGTAACTGCATTAGTTCTGGTTGAAGAGTACAGTATGTTATGTTCATACTGTAAATGAAAACACGTAACAAAATGGACTTTTCAGTCCTTTGGTATCTTTCTTGAACTATTATAATAAATTATTGTTTGATAATACTGTTACAAAAGGCTTCATAGAAGACTTAAAGAAATAACTGGCAATGTGTAAAAACAGTCAATAAGCATACAAGCCAAATTATAAAATGGGGACTCATTGAATATAGTGGATTAAGGTAGAAAAAGATTTCCTCAGGCAGATGATGGTGAAACCCAGACAGGGTAGGTCAAATTGAAAGCCGTAAATTGCACCTTTGGGAACAGGATGAGCAAAACTTTATCGGGTTGAAGAAAACAGACAAAATACAAAAGTGTCTGAGGATGTCGCACCTTGTGAGAAAAAGTCTTCAACGCGTCCGTCGGCTACAGGCATACCAGCAGACACAGCGGAACCCAACGGGTTAGCAGCGTTGGATGGAGAGTCGGACTCGTCGTATTTGCCCATCAAGGCCTTCCTTATAATGGCCTCCAGGCCTATTGAGTTACCAGGGGTCTCTGGAGGTGGGTGGCAGCGGACGCTCACGGGTCCTGTGAGAGGGAGGAGTGTTAAACAAGTCAGACGGAGAAAGGGACTGCAAGTACAGAGTGTGATCAGGAGCAGGAAGAGAGGGCATGAAGCTAATGATACAGGAAGAGGGGGAAGTCACAGAACCACATTCAAAATATGCGTGTGCATGTGGGCAACGCAAGTGGTGTTTTGCCCCAGCCATCCAGATGAGTTAGCTTTTGAAACTGTTACCAGCATCAGAACGTCTGGTTGTTGCGTGTTCGGTTGTCAGAATCAATACTTCAACAGCGGACTACAGCAGTCCGACGACAGTTTCGGAGCAACGGGTGTTTCGTTTTAACAAGTGACCGTGCTAACTGGTGACTTTCAGCCGGATGCGTCAGTGGTTGCTCGTAGTAACTAATGTTAATGGCTAACGTAGATAATAATTAATATAACTTTAATTTAAAACTGATTGAAGACTTTTACACATACATGTTCTCAACAGTTGCCTTCACTGCGAGCAACCATGACGCATTTAGCTGAGAGTCACCAGTTTACACGGTCACTCATTAACCCCAAAACACCGGCAGCGTCTACGGCTGCAAGTTATTAAACATGTTGACTACTGTTGGACTGAGGACACGTTTGTAACGCCCATTTTAAAACTCAATTAACTCAACACTCTGAGTCCATGTCAAGGTATTTGACGTTCTGTACATGACCACAGATAACGTAGTTCTAAGGATCTAGTGTATGCTCGTAGTTTCTCGCTGGTTTTAACGTTACATGCTAGGATCCGTTGCCAAACTGCGTGTGCACACTTGCTTACATCATCATTGTTTGCAACAGACAAACATCTTTAATGAAGAAAGGTTCTTTGCATTTGAGCTGCATTCATATTTGAGTCTATCCATGGGCACTGTATACTGTAGGTCAGTGGTGCCTGGAGGCTGCCCAGAGGATGGAGATGAGAAGGGGGATGAATTTCTCTCTCCAAAGTCTTGCAAGCATCTTCTGTCATAAGTGCTCCAGCAATTTTGCTCGCCCGTATCATGTGGGAACACAGGTCAAGTTAATTTCCTGTGTAAACGCCACCTTTCACACCACCTTAAGACCGTGTAAGATTTCTGTACGTCTTTCACAACAGCTGTAGTGTGAACACAAGCAGTCGGATAGAGAAGGCAAAAGGTTAGTAGCTAAGAGAAATCCATGTTTAGGATAAGGGTGGGGGATTGGGTGGCCACTCTTGTGTCATGAAAAGCTGTCTTCTTACTTTAAATCAATTTAATAATTGATGAGGTTTAAAAAAAGATTACCTGCAGTTGTAGACGCCGGCATGTTGAAGATCTCTGTTCCTGGCTGACCGGCATCTGAAGGTGGGAACAGGGTTTCTTTTTAAAAGGCCATTCTCTATATTAAATCACACGTATGGTACGGTCTTCAACTGTGCACTCCTGCCTGTGCTGAGGTCAGACTTACTGAAATCCACCTCGTTTCCCACCACCGTCATCTTCTTGATCATCTCCTGTTTCTTGGACTTCACGATAGCGGAGGTGCTCTCGGTCAACTTGCTGAAGAAAGCTGGAGGCTGGGAGGCATTGGGAGGGGAACGGGAGCCCATTCTGCAGGAGGGAAAGGAGAGCCAGGTTAACAATGGTAAATTGAAATTTAGAAACAATAGGAAGCAACATGCCTCTTATCGGGTATTCCTCAAAATGGAGGCATCAGATGCTCTTCCTGGGTATTTGAACCATGACACACTCAAAATGAGATAGCAGATAAAATCATCCATTTGTAGGCAGCGCTTATCTTTGCAATTTAATTCTTTTGGTGATCATCCAAGGCTCATGACCTCAGATGAGGGTTGGAGCGTCAGTTGGCTGATAAATTGAGACCCCTTAATCATCATAAATCATTTCTAAAACCAGGACAGCATGTGATTCCCATCCTGGAAGAGGTAATATGCCACTTTGTGCCTGTGAATATTCAGCTAAGGGTTGGAGGTTCAGACACTCAGGGCTTCATCATTGACACAAAGCAGAGGTGGAACTAAACTGGACACTTCACTCCTCAGCTGTGTCCTGAATTTGACAATTAGCTGGAGTCTTCTTTCCAGCATCCTGGCATAAGCTTTCCAAGGGAGACTTAGCAAAGTGACACCTGATAAACTGGGGCCCACCTGCTAGTCCCTATTTTTAAAAATGGGAAGCAGCACCCCTCTCTGGAAGCCCCTGAGATCCACCTCCAACCTCCGCACAATATAGGGGAGACATCTCAACCATTTTTCATCTTACAGTGAATCTCAGCTAAAAGGTGGAGCTGTCATTTACAGCATGTCTGTTTATAATAGCCTGCTTGTTGTTGACATAGATGTTGGCCGCCTTGTATCATCAAACAACTATTCAAACATTCATCTATGGAAAAGATCAATAATTGTAGCCCTGCTAATCAAAATGTTATAAAAGTTGTGTCCATCATAAACTGAACATAGTTTATTAGCTACAGCAATACGACCTGTAAGAGGCTGTTCACATGTTGTGTCTAAAAATGCGAGGAAAACGCCAGGTGTGCTGCTTTCATCCAAGGTAATTGGGAGGTTGCGCACCTGTCGTGCCTGTCGTTACTTAGCAACCAAAACCTGCGCACTGTGATGACCATGATGGTGAAGTTTCTGTAATTTAGCAGGAAGCCTCGCTGACTAAAGATAAATGGATTTCCAGCACCGTAAAACCCTCACAGTAGCTTTACTGCTCGATTTGTCTGTGTCAATTTGGCTCACCTTTCACCCAGATGCTGTGACGTTCTTGGGTGGAAAGGGTGAAGTCAATAAAATAGTCCGTGGGACAGATCGTAAAGCTCTGAGTAGTCCTGCACTAAAATGATTAACTTCTCCTTTACTGTAGGGCTGGTATTTACAGAAGAAAGAAAAGATATCTGCTGGCTAAGATTGGTTGTTCCTCGTCACATGACAGCACCGCGTTGCTGCGTTCCAATAGTTGAACTGCTTTTATCTCGTCGCTCTCGCTTTTGAGCACGCTTACCACGCGTCTACATTGACAACAATGGATTCGAGGCCCATTACCCTTGCTCTCCCGGCTCGTTTGAGTAGGAGCCCCCTCCCTGGACCTCTGGTTCAGAACTGGCTCCAGCAGGAGACACCGGTTCAATTCCATCATTTGAAACACTGACGGGTGACGTCTTGGGCTGAGGAGGAGACCTGCGGAGAAAACAAAGACAGATACAATCACAGCGTAAGTTACATCGATCCAAAACGATCAATCCTTGGTGAATTGTTTACATGATGAACATTAATAACACAGGGTTAATAACAGATATTTCTGTTGTTCCAGAGTGACTCCTACCGGTCTCTGTTGCGTTCTCCACCAAGGCCCTCTTGATACCGGGACCCTTGGGCAGACTCCTGTGAGGTGGGTGGGAGCTGGGAGGCACTAGGTGGACGGGTCAAGTCCAGGACAGGCGAGCCGTGGTAGCTTTGCTGCTGCTGCCTGGTGTAGTCTTTAGTTATCACCTCCTGTTTACGTCAAGACATGACACGTTAGAAATGGAATACCTATACCGTTCGGCACTTTAAAACCACTTGGGAAACATGCCACATAAATATTAAGATATGAGTATTGTTTGTTATTGTGCCATTTGTAATGCCGTGGTTGAGCGAACTTACACTGATGTGCTGCGCCAGGGTGACCACCCTCTGGCTGCCTTTAACGCAGGGGGACGGGGGCTGCTGGCCCGGAGACAGTCTCTCCTCAGACGGAGGACGGTACAGACCGTGTGGCTCCATCTTCTGTTGAGCTGTTGAACAGACACGCATGTACACCCACACACACACGCATCGAGAGGCAGAAAAAAAAAAAAAAAAAAAATCACATTCACACATGGGCAAAAGTTAGTTTTGTTTTTTAGTCCCTGGAGGATTTAAGATCTCTAAAAAATGTGCTAATGAGAACATGCATAATTCAGAAATGTCTGAGCATCCGTCAAGACTTATGGTGGATAAACATTTCATGTAGCGTCTGCACATGAAAGCTCAAAGAACACGCTTTTCCTACAGAAATACTCTATGACAGTGCGTGTGACAAGCTACTTCAGATCTCTTAATTATTTATAATGAACTCTTTGCATACAGACCAAGCAAGCGCAGCTTTGACCAGAAATGATGCTAAAATTGACTGGTTCTGCATCAGTGAAAATGAAGAAGTCACAGAAAGTCACTTTATAACGGAAAGACCGTGTTTCCGCATGGAACAGATTTTTTTTTAAAAAAAGAAAGAAAGGTAATGCCTTAGAGACGAGAAGAATACAAACGCATTCACTGTACACTATGAATAAAAGAAGCTATGAATACTATCTTAACTCAAGATAGACCCATTCATGCTTAGCCATGAATATATGAAATTATGGTTGAACCATTGTGGGAGCCTATTTCAAGACCTGTTTCCTTGTGTGTCATGTCTCACCATGTGTTTTCTTACACAACTCTTGCACTACAGTATTTATCTCAGGAGTGGATGATGTAAGCTGAGCGCGGGGAGCTGCGCTGACTGTATGGACTCCCCAGAGAGGACGAGTCCCCTAGAGGGACAGGATGCTGTGGTTTCTGTTGTTAGCTAGCAACGACAGAGAGAGACTCGTTTTAACAATAGCCTGCATTTCCCTCGTGGTTCGGTCTCCTAGTTTATGAATACAGTCTGGCGGTCTTTGTCTGTTTTGAGAGGCATGCTTCCTGTTAACTTCTGTACATACAAGAGGTTTACACTCATTTGAACTCACTCAGCATGCAGTTGCCCCACAGGCTTGTAATATATATATAAATATATATATGTGTGAGTGGCTCTACAGCAGAAAAACAACAAATCACATTCCAAAATGACGGACAAACTCCCAGAGGCTTGATTGAGAGAGATGTGTTGAGCGTTTGGCATGTGTGGAAAGAAAAAAATAAACAAAAAAATCAGCATAAATTACAGTGAGGAACATGCAGAGATTTTTGGGGGGGCAGAAGCTGCAGCACCCCCCTCCCCCTGGATGGCTGAAAGTCTTTTCCACAGTCCTCCTGTGCAACACCGGTGCTCTCCGGGACCCCAGGAGTCAGTTTGGTGGTTGGTAAGGCTTTTCAATGATGTTTAATGAAAGGGATTGTCACACCAATTCTCTATTCCCCTTTAAGCATCTGGTTTACCTGTGGTCATTGTCCGAAGTAGTGCCCAGCTAATAGGTCTATGAGTATCTACAGTAAAGACATACAGTAGTGAGCCGCCGCATGTGTTAAGTGAACAAAGTGTTTGAACTACAGGCAGTCTCATTTAACATGGGATATAAAAGCCTCCTGCAGTGAAGTGCCTTTTCAAGCGTCTAAAATATTCTGGTAATGCCCACTTGCACGTGGTGAAATATTCTGTTTAAAGTAAGCAGCCGAATGGGAGGGAGGAGGGGTGCCACATGTTAAATTCAAGTCTTCTACGAAAAGAAAATGAAAATAAGCAGCGAAGGATGTTCTGCCTTGATGTCCCAACATGTTTAGCTATCTTAAAATGACACCTTAAAGGACACCTAGGATCTTCTTCATGGAAAATTAAATGTGTTGAGGTGTTGGCCGTTAATATTTGATCAAAAACTGCCTCTTCTCATTTAATATCAAGCCAGTCGGGTCCAATTTGGACGGGCTAGATGTTTAGTTTTCCAGAGGGCACCCTTGGTGGTCTTTAAGTCGGTAAAGAAAACTAATAATTAAACTGGAAAAAAAGCGAAAAAAGTATAGCAATTGAAGGAAAAAATAATGTAAATGAATTGGGCTGATTTGATAATGCCAACCACCACAGCGTGCAATAGGCCACAGACTGACGGGGGAGGGTCTGGGTGATGAGGGGGGACCCTGGGATCCAGAGCGTCTTACCATCAGTGGCGCTGCTGGCAACAAGCGAGCCCGTCTCTGCCATCCCCGTTTCACAAGAAATTTGACGCATAATAATCGCGTTTATGAAGTTGGCCGCAGTCATGGTGGTCTTACCGAGTACTCGGAGCTCTTGTTCCTGAATGGACATCGCTTTGTTTTGAGTCTTTTCCCTACTAGGTGTACCGCTTTCTCCGCGGCCAGGAGGGTTATCCGACTGGGGAGGCAGCAGGTGCTGGGGCCGGCCTGAAGCCGAGGGATAGGGACCTGGGTACATTCCTCCTGGGCTGGGGCAGGACAGCTTGGGGTCAGATTTACCGGAGGGCCCGTGCTGGTCCTGCACGTGCTTGGGCAGACCACCCCTGTTTTTGCCTCCGTCGCGACTCTGCTCTTTGGCTACACTTGAGGCCATGGCAGGTGGGTAGGCCTCAGGGGGCACACCTGTCCTTTGGAGGTGGCCAGGGTAACCTTGGTAGCGGGCCGGCCCTGAGGAAATGGACCTGGCAGGCCAAACAAAATATGCTTAGTAAACAAAACCATCAAAATGTTCTCCTTGGTGTGAACACGTATGGCCAGGACACACTGGATGCATGAGCAGCACGTGACGGCTACCTCGCTGAACTTTCATTTCATTCTAAATGTCATATATATTTAGACAGAAAAAGGAGAAGAAGAAGTGTGTGCTCTTTTATAAATAACAGTAATAATCCACATTCATTCTGTTAATATATGAAGCCCTGCAAGTCACTGTCCTGTAGGCCTAATCCGAATGCTTCGAAGCTTCGACCATTGCCATGGTGATCAACCTCCAAATCAGTATTCGAATGCTTTGTTTTTAAAATAGTACGTAAGTATGTAAAAATAATGTAGAAATCCTAAAATAGCCCATGAAATAAGGAATAATCCAACAACATTATTCATTATTCATATTCAACATGAATTATTATTAGTTATTCTCAGACTAATGCTAGATATCGCTGTTTGATGAGTATAGAGGTCCGTGTGTTATCCAGTAGTGCGACAGGCGGCACTGTGCCTGGCATTGAAACGGGGGAGATGGAGACAGAAGAGCATGTCAGCCTGCCACTACACAATGCTCCGCGAAGCTTCAAATACCTTTGAATATTACTCACGGAAGCTTCAAAGCTAAAAGAAAATGGTATTTGGGACAGCCCTACTGTCCTGCAAATATTTCAGAATAAAAGCCTTGTGTTTAAAAAAAAAAAATTAAAATGACTTTGAAACGAAAACAGAGAGTTGAGCTAAAAGTAAATATTAACTTTTGCCATGTCTGTGACATATTTTACAGATATGGACACTGAAACTGTAGTAATGTTGCTGGCATGATGTCAATATACGGTCAAAAGACACGCAGAAAAAATAGACGAGACCTAGAATCTGAAGAGACGCAGCTGACACGCAGCCGAGCCGCACTGCTCATGCAAGCTATATGTCTGCTCTAATCTGTTCAAATGAACAGCGAATTAAAAAGCAAGACATTTCGCGACGCACACGCGCTGCTCAGACGTCCAGTGTGTCCCGGCCATTATGAGAAACGCAGCTCAGGAGAATTTCTCTGTGTTGTCTTTGCAAAAACAGAAACTAAAATGCAGTTTACCGAAACACAGATGAGCTGGAGTGTTCGCTGACAGAAAGAGCCTTGCCCCCAGTGTTGTGCAGGACACTCGGCCTCTGCTGCACGTTCTCCTGGTTTCGAGGGGACACTGGGGAGTGCTGGTGGCTGTATGGTTGGGAGGAAGGTCTCACACTGCTGCTGCTGCTGGCCAAGCTGTGTTCTGTACCTGAGAGGCACAAACAGATTCATTTCATTTCATGAACACATTACTCTTTCCTCAAACTACATTTGTGCTGCCAGTGTGTTACTTTTAACTTGTACATAAAAATGAAAAACGCTATTTGCTCTCCACCTGGTCGCCAGATGGGGGCGTGCTCCACATTTCCAAGAGACCCGCCCTTCTCTCTGTCGCGCTCTCGGTCTCGGTCTCTCTCTCTGTCCCGGTCCCTTTCCCTTTCGCGGTCTCTCTCCCGTTCTCTTTCCCGATCTCTCTCTCGGTCGCGTTCACGCTCCCTCTCTCTCTCCCGCTCTCTGTCTCTCTCCCGGTCCCTCTCCCTCTCTCTGTCACGTTCGCGGTCTCTTTCACGCTCGCGCTCTGAAGATGCGCCTTGCATCTTGTTTATGTGCGAGGGCCCAACTGTACAGAAAAAGGTAAACAGACAAAAAAAAAAGAGATTATAAAAACAATAAAAGTGCAACATATTTAATCTGTGGGTGAGTTTGCTTGTCTCAAGTGAATTGTACCAGGTGAGATGGGGGAGGTGGTGTAAGGCCTGCCAGGGAAGGTGGTGGCTCCTCCGGGGATGTAGGTGATGCGATCCATCGGGGAGCCGGCTGCCCCTGCAGAGGGAGGGACCAGGACAGGTAAGTGTGGCACCTGAGAAAGATCGATGATCCCTAGGGGGCAGAAAGAGGAGAAGGATGAAGAAAACCTCGATAGCAGGTCCAGATGTGATTTGGTTTTGCTGGTCCAGATGTGTTTTGGCTTTAGAGGAGAACAGGTAAATAAAGCCCAACCTTGCGTTCTCATACTGGTCCACATCACGAGGTATCATTCAACTCGGGTTGAGGTTTTCATAGGTTGTATTATAATGTGACGAAAACAAAAACATGTTTTTGTGTCTTAAAAAACATAAAAACATAAATACTAATAAAATTAACTTTAGGAAATAAGAAGTAATGGCTTGACCATAGAAATAGAATAGGAGTAGAACAGACATTGAACTGTTTTCCGTGGCCGTTTGATTAGTTCAATAGAAACCGGTGATTGTTGTTAGTTGTTATGGTGACAACAGATCACAGATCAGTGAGGCCATTAAGTGTCGCCGCAGCTCGCTGGTAGCTTGTCCTTCTCCACAGCGGTGGGGAGTGAGGCGGAGTGACCCAGCGGCCCACTGTTAGGCTCATTTTCTGTTACCAGTGTAGCATTAAAGTATGGTATGATATGATTAGATTCCGCTTCAGTGAGCATTTCAAGTCACTAATAAATGATGCAAGAGGTGTTGCAGTAAACACTTGCACTTCTGCTTTGTTAATGTTTGCTACCTTTTATTGCATTATATCCAAACTCACTCACTGCTCCCTCATTGACTCTAAATGACAACTTTTTATCAACTTAAATGCATTTCAACTTTATTTGTATCACATTGATTTATTCAAGGACAAATAGATGATAACTGCTTTTGCGAGGTCGCTGTATTTGATGCTTTGCCAATATAAATGACTCCAGACAGTGACGACAACCAACTGACAGATTATTCATAATGTGTCCTCCCTCCAGCAGCTTCTAGTTACCTTTCCCTTAACTGCTGCTTGATGCAGCACACCAGCTGATCGCCCACAACTTGCATGTGCCAGACAAATACCACCAAAGCTGGGCATGCAACATGCAGCTTAAAATAAAAATCAGACCCAAGTAACAAAAAAATACTAAGAGATTGTGACAATGGCTACAGAAATGTTACAACCCTTTTAGAGAAAATGATATTGCAATACAGAAATCTGTGTGAATGCATCATCCACCTGAGTTGCAGTGTGAGATACAAGGTTAAGTTCCTGTTTCAGCTTACAGATGATTCTATTATTGAGAGAAATCCAGGAAACATGAAACCTGCTGTTTAGTAACGGCAAACGCTCCATCTGTAGGTACAGCACACTTGATGTCTGTGCTGGGGGAGTTTATAGTTGTTCCGTTGAAAATCGATTTACAGTTTGCAAAAACATCTTTAAAGGCCAATGAACACCACCACCTAAGACAAATACTAGTTAAAGTGTGTAATATGAAGTCCATTAGCCTTACCACGTGGGGCTGCAGAGTACTGCAGAGGAAGCGGCTGGTCTCGTGGAGTTAAGCCCCTCAGCAGGTCTGAGCGCTGGGCCGCCATGGCAGCAGGCCACTGGTGCATCTGCTGGGAGGTGATGTAGTCGTTGAACAGCGTTTGGCGGTTCTCCAGGGCCGCAGTGTCAGGAAAGCCACGGATGAGGTAGGGGTAGGGATGAGGATACGCCGGGTTGGGCGCCAGGTGGCGAGGCAAGTAGTAGGCTGCTGTGTATGAAGTCAGGAAAACGTCTGTCATTCATATTGGACTCAATTGCAAATCAAAATGATTACAGGCCACACAGATGTTTACATTTATTTTTCTTAATTAGACATTTCTCAGGACTGTACAGACTGTGCTTGATTGACATCTTACTCCCTCTACTGTTTTGTTTCAGCCGTCAGGCCAATTTTAACTGCATTTTCTGAAGTAGGGAAAACATACAGACGGCCTTTGTGATTATTGTTGGAACATGGATTTTGGTGGCCTCATAACTCCCAGCAAAGCTCAACCCAACCTCGACTTAGCTGATCAGATAAGAATAACTGAAAACACCTGAGAGGGAACACGTTCTGATATCTTGACTGTGACTGTACCTGGGTCGATGGGGATGCCGCGGGGCAGCGAGGCAGGATCGAAGGCTATGGGCATTTGGCGGTACACTTCTGCGGCCCCGAGGCCCTGCAGCAGACGCTCATAGGTCTGTTGATCTGGAACACCTGGGAGTGGCGATTTGGTGGCACTCATTTCCCTGGGGGTTGGTGTGGCTTTACGTTCCTGAGTCGGATTCTTACTGGAACCTGGAGTAACAACAAGGAAACAAAAGAATTTCAAGTACGGCCTTTGCAGGGTGAACGATTTAGTTCTAAAATATTCCAGCTGTTTTGATATACCCACCATCGTGCTGCCTTTGGCTTGCCTCCCTGGAGAGCGGGGAGCCACGATGCGAAGGCCCGGGGTAAGGGGCCCTTAAGGCGCCTTTGTCCTCGTAGCCCACCGGACTGTGATGGGCCTTGCCTCCTTGCTCTGACCCCAGTGTGAGGGGAGAAGAGCGGGCGATGGGGCTTGCCGTGCTGACCACTGCGCTGGGCCGCCCTTTTGGTGCCTCTTCGTAACGGCCCCTCTCAGCACGCATCTCCATGTGGGTGGGTGGGTTGTGGTAGGAACGCGGTGAACTGGCCATGATGGAGAGGACATCATGACGTTTCCCTGAACCAGCTGCCTCCTGCTTCATGGGTGTTCCCTGAAGAGAAGCACAGCAGGAGTTAATCAGGTAAGTGTAGAGAGGATCAAACATTAAAGGGACTGTAAGTAAGTATTTACACGTATAAACATGTTTTAATAGTTTTTTATTCCCAATGTGTGAACAGGTTGTAACCTAACCTAAAAAATTAGATCTTCCGCATCTTTCTGGGTTTCCTCTATCAGCCTGTAGACTGCTTTTAATGTGAAGAACCAGGGACAGTTTTTCCAGGAAAATTCAACGGATGTGACATCATGTGTGTTTGCAAGTGCCTTTACTCTCTTCAGCTCCGCTACAGTGCTAACTGTGAGCAACCATAGCTAATGTTCGGTTACAAATGGAGTCCGCTAACGCCAACAAACAACCAGCCCCCACCACAACTCAGACTCCAACACAAACTCCACGGAAACAAGAAAAAAAACAAAAGTTATATCTAGTGAAGCCCGTCTTGCAAAACAGGAATGTGACAAACATCGGGGGGGAAATTAATGTTGTGGGAGTGTCTGTGCACGTGTACATTCATAAGGGAATGTACAGTGGAAGTTGCAATAATAAATGCTGCAGCGCATGTGTTGTTAGCGCGTGTGTGTACCTGTGGCATGATGCCCTCCTTGCCAGGCTGTCTGAGCTCCTCCCTGGGAATGAGGTGGATGGAGCGGCCGGGCTCCTTCACCGTGGGCACCATGGCGTCTCTGCCCTTCATTGGGTCGGACATCGAACCGGACCCGCGGGGTGGGGAGCCCTCTCTTTTCATCTGCTTAGCCTCCCTCCTCAGGTAGCCATCCTGAGGGTCCAGGTGACGAGGTATACCTGCAATCATATTAAAAATCTCTTATTTTCAGAATTTAGACAGGGAGGGAGATGGAGAAACGGACAGAAGAGGTACAAAAAAAAGGTTGTGATATATCAGCTCAGCTAAACCAGCAGGGGTTCTGAACACAGCTTCATCCAATACTATCTCTCTAAGATGAGACAAGATGGTTATCTGACTTTACTGCTGTCAGACAGATGAATATGAATAACAACATGAAAGTGCTCCTGCCAGCGGGTGAGTTCTGGTAAGCTGGCACAATCTGTTTCTCGAAAGGAAAAAAGGAAAAGTTATCTTTCTCCGCAGCTCTGCTGAGTGAGCACTGAGAGTTCGGTCTGATGAAGTGAGAGCACAACAAGCGAGTACCTTCAGGAAAAAAATGCACAGAATGCAAACAGAGACGATATTAAACAGCATTATCTTGCAAGCAGACACATTTACATTCAGTTCAAATATTTAATCTACCGCAACATCTTTACGACTTTTCCCAGTCCTGTTGTGTCACTTTGATCTGCTACATATATAACCATCTGTTATTGGTAAAACAATGTCAGCCTGTTTCTCTTCTAGTGTCGTCAAAACACACACAGTGCATTTTCTTCTTTAATGTACATTCAGCCCGAGGAGATTAGATTTAGACATAAATGATGATGTTAAGGCTTTTACCAGAAACACAGTGGGGAAAAAAAACCCAGCTGAAGGGAAAGGGAGTTAGATTTAAAATGAATACATTTTGAATAAGAACAGAAAATCATGTTTTATTTTGAGGCGTCATCCTACCTTGTGAGATGGAGCCACGGATGTGATGAGCGTCCTTGTAAGGTGTGTGGTGCGGACTGTCCCTATCGTGAGGCATGGCTCGAACAATCAGACCTGGGGTGGGGGAGGAGCAGTGAGGTGTAAGACCATGGTAAATGATTTCATTAATGACGAGACTTGAATGATTAAACACAGGATTTCATCCAGTAGCTCTTTGTGGGAGTGACACAGGGTTAAGGGGGTCGTCTCTTACCTTCGCAGTTGGCAGCAGACAGTGAATCCCTCATAGGCAGTCCTCTAGAGATGCCTCCCTCCATAATTTCATAAGGACGCTTCAGGCCTAGAATTTCCCCAGACTGCCCGGGGCCTCGGCCATCGTCTTTAGAGCTCTGAGAAGGTGGGCCTGCAAATGACATTTGAGATGTTACTATAATTAGGTAAATAATAACCCTTAGTTTAGGGATAGTACTCAATGAGATCTAATAATTTGCATGAATGACTCAAGGTGCAGTATAGTGCTTGCAAGTTTAAAACAGCTTTGAGATTGGAGGCGGTGTGCACACCACTTGATGTTCTGGTTATACTGCTTATATCTAACCTATAGTACATTTATATCTATTCATATTATTTATACCAGCGTCTATACTGGTTATATCTTCTAGTGTAATTATATTTAGACTTCTGTCTAATGTTTCTGGTCAAACTGTCAATACTGTTCAAACTCCTCAGTTTATGTCAGAGGAGTTAAAGGTCTGTTCCTCAGATGTGCCTAAGTTATGTTTTACAGCTGTAATGTCTAAGAGATGGATTATGTTCATATTTGCTTTGACATTGTTTGACTTTGTTTGACATGCATGGAGGTGTATTTGTTCTTTAACTCTCATTATGTTATTGCTCCTGTTTGTTATGTTTGTAGTGTCTTGAAAGCCCATGGGGGCTGGGCACCTTTTGTTTCATGACGCTTTGAAAAATAAATGTACATACTTTACTTACTTACTAACTACATATGTACATTGCACTGCACTTTACTGCTTCTTTTGCACCTCTGGTTGGATGCTAACTGCATTTACGTTGCAATGACAATAAAGTTGAATCTGATCTGATCACAATGCATTCCAACTTGGTTGGAAACCGTTTTCCAAGATAGGCCTTTCCTCCCGATGTAATGATATATGTGGAGACTGGTGTCGTAAAATTTGGGGAATTCTGAAACTACCAAAATTAACTTTTCCTCCATTTTTACTTCCGTGTATGGCTTGCTGCCTGCCTCGTTCCTATTGGCTGTGCGGGGCATTCGTCCAAGCGTGCAGCACAAAAGTTCAACTAGGTTGAATTTTCACCTGCGCTTTGCACTGCGCCGCACTAGGACGCCGTTGCACCACACAAGCCATTGGAAACAATGTGTTTCATCAATTCCATTTGTTGGGCTTGTGTCAGTTCTTACTCAAAATGAAAGTAATCGTTGTCTGTGGCATAAAATATGCTGCAGCCAAACTGATGTACTCACGGTCATATGTGAGGATGTGCCCACTGATGCCCTCGAAGACCAACTGGCCTTTAGACAGCGCCTCATCCCGTTCCCTCTCAACTCGACTGGCGCTGTCCTCTGTGATCAGACGGGCTATGGTTCCCTGATACAGCACCTCAGCCGGCGTCCCCTGTGACGAAGAGATGAGACATACATGCACTTTATCATCTTGGTGTGCAGGAGTGGCTGTTCTTAAGGAAAAGTTTATATGACAAATTGTAGAGAGGACCTACAAGAGACGACCTTGACTGTCAGTAGCCGCCATTAACAGGTCTCATTTCTGTCAAGCTAGACAGTTTTCAGAACCACCTATACATGCCAAAGTCACATAAAATGAAGCCTCGTACTCAGCAAACCAACTTGAACTTGTCTTCTCAGGGAGCGCCAGGTTATGTAGCACTCCCAACAGGCTCCTCCTTGTAGCTAACTGCACAGGCTAGCAGCTACCAATAGCATTTCCCCAATTATACTGCTGGATGTATACTGTGAAATTCCCTGAGAGCAATACGAAAGGGATAATGTACAGCGAGCCAGTCATTGTTGTGAAATAAACCCCGATAGAACGATGCGAAGAAATCAATGATTTGGCACAAAAACGGTCCTTTACAGTCTGAGGTCAGAATGCTGCCCATAGCAACGGTCTGTAATACATAGCAACGGTCTGTTATAAAGAAATAACAGACCGTAGATAGCCGCAATTGATATATTACTTAATAGAATAATTGACTAATATCTGTTATAAAAGGCCCCACACAACATTTATTCCGAAAACAGCAAAGTCACAGTGCAGGTGAAAAACAATCCTGATTGATAGTATTATGGTACATATTGTGTAAGTGACTGGAAATAGTCTTTGTTTTTCTTTTCAGGACTGTTGAATTGGATGCAACTGGAGCAGACTGTAATGCATAAAGTGTTACATGCAAACAAAAACGTGTATTCTGTTTCTTGAATTGTTTGTGCCCCAGAAAGAGTGTTGTTACAATGGTGGCAGATAACAGTGATCCGAATAAAGAAATAAAGAAATAAAGAAACAAAAACAAACACAGCTGTGAAATACAAAGTAGTACTCTCTGAAGAAGCGGAGGTGCAACAATAGATGACAACAGGCTTTGTTAGTCACATCCCTCGTACCCTGAGTATGACTCATGTTTCTACAGTGCTTGAGAGAGCGGGGGAGGGCGGTTGAGCAGGAGACACAGCAGTGCCTGAGATCACATTTCTTGTCTATTAGTCGCAGCTTTTCCAAGAAGACGCCGCTGACGGTTGAAGGCCAGACTAGTAGGGTTCTATGTAATAGGAGGGAGGCGGGGGGGTTATGTTTACAGGATCACATGGCGCTGACTAAAGCAGTCCTCGTCTACTACCTAACAAAGTGCAACATTTCCATATCTGGGTGCTAATCTAGCTGCGAGCTAAACAAACAAATGAGCTGTCCCTCTGCAACGGCACTGATTACGCTTTATCGCTTTCACCTTCTCCTTACTAATCCATCACGGTGGATAACGGCCCCCTCAACACTCGTTTTCTCCAGTTGGATGTGATATTACAGTGAGCATATCAATGACTGGCTTGAGAGTAAATGGATAAATAAAAGAGGGAACAGACGCGGTACAGTGTGTACCTGTTGCTAGGGTGACAGGGCCACTCAGAGCCGTGGTTATGTCACAGCAGCAGCAGGGAAATCCAACAGCCACAGCACTTTCATCATAAGTACACAAATCAAAGCTCAGTAACACAAAGGCTGCTGGTTCGATAGAATTGATTTGGGCAAAAAGCATCAGAAAAGGTGGGGGTAATGAAAAATTACGAGTGTGTACCAGCCATATTAGCTGCTACTATCATGAACCTTGACACAGTTTAACACAGAGTCGGTTCCAGTTTACTATTTACATCCAGCAGCCTCTGAATGTGCCGCTCCTGCACACTGAGGGGAAATCTAATTATATATTATATATAATAACAAGTCTCTCCTAAACCTGCAGAACGGCTCATTTCCAGTGGTTCACGTTTAAACGGCCTTATTTAAATCAATTTCAGAGGTTGTTCAGAGGTTCTCCAAATAAAGAGGAACTGAACCGTTTGCCAGTTGTCTGTCGTAATGCACTACTCACATTTGAACACTGTCAGCAGAATATTCATAACGCACTCGCTTCAGGATTGCCACACCCGACACAGCGATAACAAACAGCACATACTGTATGGGAGATTCTGTTACAGAGTAGAGAGTGAAAACATAGTGGCGGGGGGGGGGGTTATCTTTAGATTATGCCAGTGTTCCATCATAAAACTAGCAGCCTAAGAATATATTAAAGGGTAACGGCAAGGACTTAACCTGAACCACCAGATGGTTTGTTACACAGAACCGTCTGAGAAGCAGTCAACTGTTTGGAAAAGGGCAGGCACTTTCAAAAATACTTGGCAGGTGACTGGATGAACTGTCAATCTAACTCTTGCCGAAGCCAGTCGGGAGAAGAGCAAAAACATCTATTCCATCGAGAAAAGCCTTCAGTGCCGTTCTTTACTCTCCAGTTCTGATAGAACTGATGCTATTGCAGCAGCTACGCCAACCTCTTCAGGAGCCGCCACTGTTGTTTAGAACATACTGATGCCTCTCCATGTGTGTTTTTAGTATGTGGTTATGCATGTGTGTTTTTTTTATGATCTTATGTGTCGAGTTGTTGATGTTGTTGTTGTTATTGCTACTGTGGGAAAATCCCTTGGGGACAAATAAAGGTCTTGAACTTGTGTCGTCTCACACACGCCTAAGCCACGCCAGTAGCTCCTCACAGGACGCTGATTGGTCCGGTCGCTGGCTTGCTGGACACAAACGCATCACTTGAAGTTTGACAAGATGGATTTTTTAGTGTGATATATGATCTCACGATTCTTGCATGACTCTCGCGACATTGCGAGAATCCAGCTGCCGTGCAAGGTAAGCAAGGCTTACGTCTGTGTCTAAAACAACAGATATTAATCTTCATATTTTCTGACTGTTAAGTTACTTATCGCTAAAACATATCAAAATAGGACTAACTTAACTAATTTGAATGTGGGTCTACTTCAAATCATGTCTACACTGTGCAGCAGAGAGAGTTAAAAACTTGACTGGGACATTCCTCACTCCTGTATGGTACTACAGCCTTTAAGAAGGATCTAGACTCACAGTGCTTTGCTGGTCTGAGCTCACCTGAGTAATGGAGCCCCCTCGGCAGTAGACGGAGGAATCTGGATGCATTCTGGTCCCTGGGATGCCCTTAGTGATGCTACCCCCCTGAACAGCTGGAATAGAACCTGTGAAGATGGTAAGAAAGAAAAGCTGTATTAAGAGTAGTTTAAGCAAATGCTGCAGGCTGTTTTGATCACCGTTTACTGTCTTTATAATTCTATTATTCAGTCTAAACACTGTATCTACTAAGAGTGAAAGCATGGCCTTATTAAGTTCTCCAAATTCATTTTAAAAAAGGAAAACTGTGTTGAGACACCACTGGCAGTAATTACAGCTTTGAAGCTTCCTGAGTTTGCATCGACTAGTTTTGCACGCACAGATCTGGGCAAGTTTCTCCCATTCTTCACATCCTCTCAAGCTCTGTCAGATTAGCTGAGCTTCAGTGAACTCAACTCTCCACCGATTTTCAATTGAGATTTGAGGTTAGCCGGGGCCACTCAAGTACATTCAGAGACTTGTCCCAAAGTCACTCCAGTGTGGTCCTTTGCTGTGTGCCTCAGGTCACTGTCATGCTGGGGAGGTTAATCTTTTCGGCATGACAGTGCTGAACAAAACATGTGGGGAAACTCATGATTTGACTTTGTTATTTAAGGGCAAAATACTCAGCTGAGAAAAATTGTGTTTTCCAAGATGCATTCATGTTTTACCCAAAGAAACAAAGAAAGACGCAGAAAGCAAAGCACAAAAAATCAAATAAAAGAGAAGACGAGGTGAGTCACCCACCACGTCCAGAAGCACTATCATGAGGCGACCCCTGGCTTGACAGGTTGTCAGCTTGAGAGGACGAGCTGCGAGGGGACAACTGTTCCTGCTTTATCACGGGGAAAGGACCTCCTGTGTAATGAGAGTTTGGGAAAAACAGCAGACAAACAGAGAGACAGTAATGAGGAAGACATGTCTATGGTGATGCACCAGACCTCAACATCAGTTGTGGTCAAAATGGATGGCAACTTACAGGAAAGAAAAATTGAAGTGCACTAGTCCCTCCACACAATTTTACTCACCGACTTTCCTCGGATCCATCCAAGACAACCCCATCTGTGTGGGGGTCATCTTCCCATGGTCCAACCCATGAGCTGGGCTGTGCAATTGCACCGGGGTGCCCTGAAGAAACAAGTATTTGGTCATTATGGTGATATACAGAATCATTGCTCTTGCATAGAAATAAGTTTGTCAGATTCAGTTAATTTTTTATCCCTATCGTAATAAATTATGTAGCGTATGCTACTGAGATTATATTTAACAACTAAGGCTGGGTATCTGGGTACCTTTAAGGTATCGACCGAATCAACCCGGTACCAAGTACTACCAAAACTTCATCAGTCAAACGATACCTGCAATCGATCCTTTTTGTGTCCAGATCTAGAAAAAGACGACCGCTTTGCTCGCAGCCAATCACCGCGAGCGTTCTTCAATTTATTGCGACGTGTGATTGGCTCACTACCGCAGCAGCTACAACACATACAGCCGGAAATGACTGCCTGCACACGGCTCTGGACACGGAGATACCTAACGATGCTCACAGCGCTAACAGCGGCAACAAGTGCTGACAGAGCTAACACATGATGGGTATCGAATTAAGTACTCTATTGGTATAGGTAACACTTTAAGGGTACTGGTATTGGTACTGACATCGTCATTTTTTAAACGATACCCAGGCATATAAACAACTAATAATAATTTTCAATTCCATGGTTTCTGTGGTCCAACTATGACGACGTAAAAGCCCTTGTATTCATTTGTGTTGGTTCTATACCTGTGTGATGGAGCCTCCTGGCTTGTTGGAGGAAATGAGTGGCGGAGGCTCCGGCATCGTGAGGGGCCTCACTGCTGCTAGCCGTCCACTGTCCTGTGGCAGGTTAGGCAGCGAGGGGTGGCCTGTTTGCTGGAACGCTAGAAGGCAGGAGAGATTATGAGATTTGAGTGACGGCAGAGGGAGAAGTGGAGGTTTTGTTCAAAGTTCATGTATTACAACATGCAATACATATTACAACTGAGGCTGGTTAAGAATATAAATATAGGACTCACAGTTGAAGTGAAGCAAATGCTGGTCGTGACTGATCTTGGCCATGTCTCGTGGGGACATGGGATAAGGGGAGAGAACTGGTCGACCCAAGTTGGACGTCCTCAGGTCGTCGGGGCCCAGCGCCTGCTTCTTGGCGTCGCCGTGCGGAGAGAAAGCCCGGGACTTTTCTGTAACAACAACACACAGGAGTTCAGGGGCTGGAGCACAGCACGCAGCTAGACCTCCACTGAACTAAACTAAAGAAGCTGTCCTTCAGCTGCTGCTCACTGTTGTTCGTCAACAACATCAACGCCAATGTCATTGTTGTCTTTTGAGCACATAGAACCCCTCACGCCACTTCCCAGCCAGGGTGATATCATCAGCACTGAATTAATACGCCAACATACACAACAAGCCACTGCTAATATTTATAGTAAAGAACACACAGTAAAATCCAACAGAGGAGGTGATCACCCTGTGGTGTGGTTAAGGTGTAATTAAAAAAAGGGAATGGTGTGGCAAGGGGTGAACCTACTTAATCCCTGCAGGAGGGTCAGTAACCACCTCTCGTTGCCTTCCAGCTCTGAAGGGACACAAACACACCACAGATCATCGCATCCTCACAGATTTTTCTCTCTCGCACAAAAAAACATGCACTGACTTACATTAAACACTTTACTACTATTACAACAAGGTGTGACTTTTGATTTCACCGACAGCCAAATGTTAGTAAATAGCAGCTACAATGTAGAATATGTCTACACCTGCCTCTGTGTCAGACACTGCATAAAGAAGCTTTTTAAGCCTTTTTCTTTTCTAAAAATGCATGAAAAAGTGGTTGCCGTGCACTAAGAGTTCACAGCTGCTGGGCCCAGTTGGTTATAAAAGACCCGTCTTTGTCTGCTGCTAAAAGTCTTAACACTGTGCTCTCAAAGATTCACGTTCCACAAGCTCACAGTAAGTGCACTGAACTAGCCTATATTCCCTTCTGGGTCAATAGCAATACCGGATCATTTATCAGTTCCCTCTCCACGAGTGTCCCAGAAACACTTGAATACCCTAAACACTGGAGAACACAGACTCAAGGTTAGAGCATGTAGCAAGGACCAACTAAGTAAAACTAGATCAAATGCTGCTAAAACGGCATATTATGCAGCACTTTCGTTGTAACCTCCATTTTCTTTTTAACATTTCATGAGTCCTCATTTAAGGCCCCGACACACCAAGCCGGAAGTCGTCTGTCGGACAGTTTGGGATCGTCAGTGAGCGTCCGTCGGCCTAGTTTTTTTCGGTGTGTTCCGCACCGTCGGCTCTAGTCTGCCCATATTAGAGTTTTTTCGGCCGATTCAGCATGTTGAATCAGCGGTAGAGCCCGTCAGTGAGAGAAAATACTCTGATTGGCTGTTCAGCTTGAGCGAATCAGTGCAGGAGAAGAGAAACGGACGTGAGGAAAGCCAACGAGTAAAGTCAAGAGGAAAAACACAGAAGGCTCCTTTCATTTTTCATCTTCATCTCATCTGATCACTCCAACACACAGATATTTTCACAACGACATGGCCATCTGGAATGAAGTTATGTGGTGAGTGAGAGTGGTGTGAAAATGGTCGGCAAACGCCGCTTTGTTTCATGTACGTATCATGACAGCGGCTTGTATATCCGCCGTCCTCAATCTTCCGGTTTCTCTTTTTGAATGACGAATACAGACGACCGGAACCTGCTGGTATGGAGAGTTATTTCATCTCAAGCAGGCGCAGAATGTACGTGCTAACTGGCCGTCGGCGGTAGTCTGCGACATGTTTCAATGCAACTTTTTGGCCAAGACAAAGGCAACGTGAGACGACGCAACTAGTGGCCTTCGCCGCCGCAAGAACTTTGATGTCGGGTTGGTGTGTCTGGGCCCTTAGAGTGCTGATCTTGATTATATTTAGCCTTCATTTTACAACTCTAGCAATATACCATGTGATACACACATACATACAGCCTGCAGAACAGTAATATGATGGATCGTACAGAAAGAAAATGATGGCATGGAAATTGTGAGAGGGGTTCAAGCTTACAAAACATCCTGTACTTCTCTAAATGCTATCTGCCTGGTGACGTATTGATGTGACTTTGGAGATTTATCAGCTTCTTGAGTGTACAAGCAACAAAGGGTAGTTCTCTTTCTGTCATGACGGAGGTGTGCGTACCATCCTTGTCGCTGGTGGAGGGGCTCCGCGGGCGAATACGAGGACTGCTGCTGTGAAGAGCCTCCCTGTCTCTTTCTGCCTGCAAGGTGTACGGCTGCTGTTTGCCTGGCTGGCCTGAAAGCTGCTGTTGCTGCTGCTGCTGCTGCTGCTGCTGCTGCATTTTGACCTCCTGAGAGGACTCCCCATGAGCCATGGTGATCTGTTGCTGGTACAATGCCAGGGCATGGGGGGGTAGCACTGCCTTGCCACATCCGCTCCGCTGACCACCCTGCATGGAGGCCTCTGGCATCTGCACACAGGATGAGAGGAAGGTTACAATCACACCACCGCCACACATAACACAAGCCCACTTCTACCTAGCATTTGACATACGGTTAGCCGCGTACAGTATCTGATGAACATGATCGCTAATAAACATCTCTTATTTCTTGATGAGCTAACGTTTCCCTAATGCCTGGGATCTTATTTCCTCTCCACAAAGCAATCTATCCCATCAACCTCCATCTGGCTGGCTTATTTTATACAAATATGACTTAACAATTCCACCTGCTATACTGTTATCTCTGTAAGCAGAGAGACGAGGATGGCATTGATACCACTGCAACGGGAGAGACTGTGTGTGTGTGTGTGTGTGTGTGTGTGTGTGTGTGTGTGTGAGGGCAAATCAGTTTTTTGTTACAAAACACTACCTGGGTCAAAGACACTTTCTAAGGCTGTAAAAGCTGAGATGCTCTTCACACAGTTGTGTGATGTATGAGGGAAAAATGAAAAATGAAAAATGTACTAGGGCTGTCAAACTTAACACGATAATAACACGTTAACACAAATTCATTTTAACGGCACTAATTAAAGTGAAATGAAGATAGAGGCATTGTATGAAACTATAAAACCTAAGGAATCCATTGGTACCAACCATGTCATACTAGCTTGTCGCTAAGGATGCTAAATAACGCTCCAAACTTAGGGTCAATTTTGGTGAGGAAAAACTGGCATGGCCATTTTCAAAGGGGTCCCTTGACCTCTGACCACAAGATATGTGAATGAAAATGGGTTCCATGGGTACCCACGAGTCTCCCCTTTACAGACATGCCCACTTTATGATAATCACATGCAGTTTGGGGCAAGT
>CAKAOH010019961.1:0-88495 GCA_916701665.1 Sebastiscus tertius
ATACACACACACACGCTCTAATCCAGCAGTCCTCTCTCTCAACCTTCAAAAAAGTTCACATTTTAACTTCTATTTTTTTCATAAATTTCATTTGAATTAACATTAAATAGTAACCCTAAATTATATGTTTGAGAGGAATAAAATCTAAAGCATTTCAACTTGCTTTTTTATTTTATTTTATTTTATTTATATATACTATATATAAGGGAGATCCCTGCCATCAGAGGCCACATAGACACACAGAGACACGCACTACCAGCACTAGCCCAGCAGCAGTCCTCTCGCTCAACCTTCAGATCAGTACATCCCACTATGCTTTGCGATGGTCTGACAAGTGGATCCAAGATGGCGTAGAAAGTAAAGCTAGGTAAGTGTTGACTTCCCATTTTCAGCCCTTTCAGTTGTCTTTTTCGTCGCAAAGCCACTCACACGAATCCCCTCCACCAATCATTACGATAACGACGAGTGCTTTGAGTTCACGCCAGGATAACAACACGATGTCACATGAATTATATGCGCCTAAACACCGTGGCGAAATTACAGGCCCGAAACCGTTTTGTTTCGGCGAAGCTAGCTAGCTAGTAGCAAGCTAGTGGCTAACTAGCTAGCTCCTGCTAACATGAACAAACCAGCACAGCTCTTCTTGTTGTGAGCTCGCCAGCTTTTTGGTGCCAAGTAAAAGGCCCGTGTTTTTGGCTAGCAAAGCTAACAGTTAGCTACGCATACTGTGGTTTTAGAGGCAACACTGTTTACTGTGTGCAAAAACGCGGACGGTGAAGTTAACCAACATTTGTGGGGACATTTTTCAGGGCTTTGTAAACGCTGCTGCCGTCATCGCTCTGACTTGCAACAGTCATGACAAGTTCAGCAGACAAACAACAGCTAGAACTAGCTACTAGAAGACCAAACAACTCATTTATGATGTTTCTATTTATTTTTATTTCATATCTAATCTATATATATCTTTATTTTTGCAAGTTTTACAGCCGTGTTTTTTTTTTTTTTTTTTTACACATTGCAGCCAACAATCCAGTCAACGTTATGTGGAAAGCAATCGATGTTTCTTTTTTACAACTATCTTCAGCTATAAAAATGAGCTTTCTCTTCCAGTGTGCTGCAGTATGAAGCCTCTGTTAGTAGGATTAAAAACAAGGCAGGTGTCCACCCCACTGTATCCCGCCAAACTATTTTGTTGTTTGTGTTGCCCCTGTGTGAAAGTGGCTGGCTTGCAAGCACTAACATTAGGTAACAGTTATTCTTACTGTTTAAGGAGTGTAAAATATACTATAAACATACATACAAACTGCATATGTTTTTAAAATAACCTTTGATTAATTTGGAAAAGGATCAGTCCTCTATGTTTGGTTTCATCTTTGACTTTATTTTTTTAATTTCCCAGCTATATACAGTACCTTTTCTGCTAGCCCAAACAACTTTCAACTACTACATACTTTCATGTTCCTATTTTACAACATTGATGGACAAAATAAACACTCTTTTTTTTGTAAACAGGAGTGTAAAAACGCTACATATGTTTTTTTTAAAATAACCTCTGATTAATTGGAGAAGGATCACTCCTATGTTTGATTTCATCTTTGACCTTATTTTTTAATTTCCCAGCTATATACAGTACCTTGTCTTGCTAGCCCAAGCAACTTTCAACTACCACATACTTTCATGTTCCTATTTTACAACATTGATGAACAAAATAAACGCTCTTTTTTGTAAACAGGAGTGTAAAAACGTTGCATATGTTTTTAAAATAACCTCTGATTAATTGGAGAAGGATCAGTCCTCTGTTTGGTTTCATCTTTGACTTTATTTTTTAATTTCACAGCTATATACAGTACATTGTCTGCTAGCCCAAGCAACTTTCAACCCTCATTTTGCATCCCTAACACATACTATACAACATTTACTAACTATATTCTTACTGTTTACAAAAAGGAGTGTAAAACTTATTATTATTATTATTATTATTATTATTATTATTATTATAATAAACATACATACAAACTGCATATGTTTTTAAAATAACCTCTGATAATTGGAGAAGGATCACTATGTTTGATTTCATCTTTGACCTTATTTTTTAATTTCCCAGCTATATACAGTACTTTGTCTGCTAGCACAAGCAACTTTCAACCCTCATTTTGCATGCCTCACACATACTATACAATATTTGCTAACTATATTCTTACTGTTTACAAAAAGGAGTGTTAAACATATTACTATTATTATTATAAACATACATACAAACTGCATATGTTTTTAAAATAACCTTTGATAATTGGAGAAGGATCAGTCCTCTATGTTTGATTTCATCTTTGACCTTATTTTTTTAATTTCCCAGCTATATACAGTACCTTGTCTTGCTAGGCCAAGCAACTTTTAACCCTCATTTTGCGTGCCCTCACATACTATTATCATTTTGGCCATAATGGTGCAGCCCTAGTTATGAGTAGGCTGTATGATAATGTCAAAAATCATAGCTAAAACATATGCACCACATAGAGAAGCAGTGATCTTATAGCTTTATTGCCACAGTGGCAACTACTACATACGTTAATGTTTCTATTTTACAACATTGATGGACAACATAATCACCTGATTATAGTTATCAAATGTTGTATATCACAATTATTTTTGATCCATATTGATATCACGATTTGGATCTGGTGTTACAAAAAGGAGTGTAAAACGCTGCATATGTTTTTAAAATAACCTCTGATAATTGGAGAAGGATCACTCCTCTATGTTTAGTTTCATCTTTGATTTTATTTTTAATTTCCCAGCTATATACAGTACCTTGTCTGCTAGCCCAAGCAACTTTCAACCCTCATTTTGCATGCCCTCACATACTATACAACATTTGCTAACTATATTCTGGTGATTATCCATCAATGTTATAAAATAGGAACATTAAAGTATGTAGTAGTTGCCACTGTGGCAATAAAGCCATAAGATCACTGCTTCTCTATGTTGTGCATATGTTTCAGCTATGGTTTTGACATTAATCAAGTACAATCTATACACATTTCCCCTTAATGCACCTGTCTTGTGGAAACAGGGGCTGGGCCAGTGTTTCTTGTTTAAGATGCTCCAGAGAAGCTATATGTGGTATTACAGTATGTGTGCTGCGACATTATTTGTGTCACAATTGGCCAGTTGCCATAATGTGCATAGCATACATTATCATACAGCCTACTCATAACTAGGGCTGCACCATTATGGCCAAAATGCTAATCACGATTATTTTTGATCCATATTGATATCACAATTATTTATCACAATTATTCATTGGTTTTAGCGACAACATATTTTTATTACACTTCCACATTAAAATAAACACTGAGCACTGTTTTCACTTCCATGCTGTGCTACATGCTTGTTAATGTACAAATTGGGGCTGCATGATGTTGGAAAAAAACTGACATTACAATATTTTTTTCTGCTATATATATATTTTGCAATATGAGAAAATACACCCCGCCCCTTTGTTAGCTACATTTTAAAGTTTAATGCTTCGATTTTGCGCTCTTTGAGAGCAAACTTAGCAACATTAAGAGGCTAGATAAACAATTGTATGCTGTTAATTTAATCATAAACACATTGGTTGTGTAGAAAATATCTTTCCCCAAAAGTGAAGCCAAAACATCTCGATCACCAGCTGGTGGCTGGCTGTTAGTTTAAGAAGCGCTTGATTTGATATGCAGCAGAGTTTACTATGAGTAAAACGCACATTTTAAACTTGCGGGAAGCCAAAATTGTGGTCGCGATTTAATATTCAATTAATTGTGCAGCCCTACTCATAACATACAGTGTTGTTCCTCATCTGAATGTTTTTTATTTTTGAATTTTTAGAGGAAGTGAACTCAGCAGTAGTTCACTTTTTCTTGTGGAAAAGATGAGATTGTGGAGAGAGCTGTAATGTTTTGTACATGAAACACTGAAGCATTCACTGTTTTAGGACAAGGATTTGTTCATGCTGGTTATTCTATTTCAACCATTCATTCTGTTCTTGCAATAATCTTGCACATGTTGAATTTTGCACATCATCTACATTTGCATATTTACTACCTCAATTATTTTTTTATTTAAGAACAAACATTGTAACTTGCACACTTTGCTAATATATATATAGTTTCTTGGCTGCACACTTTGCTAATGTATATAGTAGGTTATTCTATGTTTATAATTTAGATTTTTTATGCTAGTTGTAGTAGTTGGGTATATTTATAGTGTATTCCAATATTCTATGGATATATTTCTCTAGTGTTTATGTACATTTTATTTGCTGTTCCGGTGCCTGGATAACATGCTGCTGTAACACAATCATTTCCCAATTTGGGATCAATAAAGTCTTATCCATCTATCCATCTATCCATCCATCTATCTATCTATCTATTTATCTATCTATCTATGCTTAGTTTGCACAAACTCATGTAGTGTCTGTCTGTCTGAGGAGATGGAGATGGGTGTGCTGTCTTCAGCAACATTGGATTTGAGGGGGGAAAATATTGCATGTGGTGCAAATATTGTATTTGACCTTTGTTGGCCTCAGTGTTAATTCTGTGTGGAATAAAAGCAGTCATGATAAATGCTTTATATCAACACAGATTTAGTCTGTGTCATGTGTACATCCAACAAGTACTGTACATTAGCAAGAGCATTTGTCTGTATGTTATGGTCCTAAGGGACAAAAACAGGCTGACTCAGAGACTCTGCCAGTTGGGGGAGAGCAGCTGCTACAAGTATAGTTGCCTGTTGCTGGGTATTCAAGATCTGAAACACTTACTGCAGGGTTAATATGCTCTTTATTGCAATTACGCCAAAGTGGCAAATGTACTCCGTTTTTCCTTTTTCTTCTCTCATAGTATGTTAGAAGAGAATCTTATGTTAAAAGATTTGATGTTTTCTCTATACCAATGCAGCTTTAACATATAGTAGATGTTTGCTGTATCACTTTCAAGGACTAGCTGTCAGAAATGTGCCCAAAATTACTGGGCCACAGGCCACAAATTCACTGTTCCTTTTGAACCAGTCATAATCAAAAGCTGAATTCCAGGCTGTGGCGAGGGCCAGGATGGAAATTCAGCATCAGCTAATTGTTGTGGTATTTTAATTAGCTACAAAAAGTTTATTTTGCCAGCCATCTTTGCACATAATAATTAAAATGCAGCATTTTTTCATAAAAGGTGTTTTTCTGCCAGCCTGAGATAAGCTTCAATGTTAATGGTGAGACCAGTAAGGTGGAAATAGGACCAAAAGTTACTATGCTATTGGCCAAGGTTGAGCAGTTGTTGCCCTGGTGTTCCCCAGCAGGTCATGATGTACCGTTGTTATCCAGATCTGCTCTGGTTGGTGTAAAGGAGGATATGCTGCTTCTTGTAATCTCAAACTGAGGTTTAGATTCTCATGCTATAACCCTGCTGCTTTTTTGTTGCTTGGCTAAGCATTTAAGAAATGTTGCTGGGGCCACAGTGTCTCACACTGGTCACAAGGTAGCTTGTGATCTGATTGACAGTTTGACAGTCTGATCTTACTGGATGATCTGATCTTACTATGGTATGGTAATTCTTAGACATATTGAAATCCTTCACTTTTTCAGTGGAGGTTTGTCTCTGTTGACTGTGTGCTGGTGAAAAGCTGCAAAAGTATTTTGACTTGTTAAAAACCAGAGCCAATCACTTGTTTTTTTTCTTCTTTGAATTAAGTTTAGTCCCTTGTACTAGTTATACCCAAATGTGCAGTAAAGTAGCTGTTGTATCTTGCCACCACCACCTACAACCACACACAGCTTCCTCCTCCACACAGAACCAAAGACTACTTACACTTGAATTTTTGTGTATGCTATGTAACCTATGTGTGACACACACTCCTGTAATTAAAATAAGATGACACTAGGAGCACTCCAGTGGATGCTGCTGGTCCAACATGGCCTGCTGTTGGCTCTGCAAACATTGATTGTCAAAACATGTTGTGATTGACTACCTGTTAAACTGAGAATGGTATGTGTCTGATGTCTTTAGCCAAGCTTTTACAAGTCATGTCTTTACTCTTTTTGTTTTACAGTAATTGACTGTAAATGTCATTCCATGACCAAGTGAATCTACCCACATTTTTACTCATAGATTGCGTGACTTGTGTTGAATACATAAAACTTAGTAAGCATTTTAAAGAGGAAAGCATTCAAAAATTATACAACTTATGACGGTAACATACACACCTTTTTATGGATCCACATTTTGAAAAATAATTTCAGCCAGTCTAATTCATCAGGTGACACACAAGGTATTTTGCATAAATATATTATGTGTTTAAATATATTATTCTATTATTTCATCAGTGCATGTGAGCATGCTGCATTCTCTAAACCATAGAGGTTGTATAGTAATCAAGTAGATGCTCTGAATTACAATCCACAGTAGAGATTCAATATATTGGCATGTATTCTCATTGGCACATAGATGTTGTTGACCGTGTGCCTCTGTGGCTATGAAATGTCACAACACACCCACTTCCTTCTACATACTGTCCAGCACGCCATACTGTCTAGTCTCAATAAAGACTTCACATTTTTCATTATCAATTATGATAATGCCCTTAGTCTAAGCAGTCAGATGACGCCAGACAAACTCCACTGCTGTTGGCTTTGGAGCTTGAGATGACAAAATATTTAATGCTTTAGGCTTCTCATGTGATCACTACTCTCCCAGATTGTTGCAAATGTATTTGAATGTACAGTGCACTGCGTGAGTAGAGGCCCATAATATAAGGAGCCACTCTTAGGAGCCTCATCCTCTCTTCTTGTTGATTCATGACACATATTAACCACATGAGGACATAACTCTTGGTGAGCAGACATCCACATTGCATGCTGAAACCCAAAGATATTTAATTTACAATGATGAAATACAGTACCTGTGAGGGTTTCTGGACAATATTTGTCATTGTTTTGTGTTATTAGTTGATTTCCAATAATAAATATATACATACATTTGTATAAAGCAAAAAATATTTGCCCACTCCCATGTTGATAAGAGTATTAAATACTTGACAAATATCCCTTTAAGGTACATTTTGAACAGATAAACAATGTGTGATTAATTTTGCGATATTTTAATCAATTGACAGACCTAATAATATTATAATAATCAAATGTTCTTACCCCTAAAGGTTATATAAAACATAGTGCTTAGTTTTAGATACAAAATATTTAATAGCAAAATATGTTATAATATTGAGTATTTGATTTTATACCTATTCAAATTGAGATGTTCCATTTTACAGAAAGGAAAGTCCAATTAAGGTACAGAGGAAAAATAATTTACACTTGACTTTTTTTGTTCTTTGAAATATTTCTGAGAGTCTCATGTAATAGTTAGTAATTTCCTACCCATGAGTCCAGCAGGGAGGAAAATCCCTTTTTAAATTAATATTTTAGTCAGCAACTGATCATGTTGACAGTCATAGTTCGTGTGGCATATTCTGCTCATCTTGTTCCTAAATTGTCTCAAGGGACTCAGAAAAAGTATTAAAACATTTCATTTGACGCAGATCTGACTTGGTTCCGGCTGACTCATGTAGTTTCTTTCACTTTTAATGTCTAGAGAGACATTAACGTCAAAGTGCCTGGTGGCATTTTGGATAGAAATTAGGTTTATGTATGACATTAAAAATTTTTATTAAAAATGTGTACTATATATAACAAAATATTCAATTTTAGCTTGCATTATGTGGAATCTAAGTAATGTCTTGCCCTTGTAAAGATGGAAAGATGCTCTACCTCCATGATTGTTTTGTCCATCTGTAACTCTGTATTATCTTCTAGAGGGGATGAATGGGGTTTGGCTATCAGCCGTACAATTTTGTGACGTTTAAACGTGGGAGAGCCAGTGTCAATAAATGATCCACTGCTCCCAAGAGAGATAAAGTGGAGTTCTCTCTCCGTTGATCTCCCCTTCTCTCAACATTTCACTCTCTGTCTACGCTGGGGGAAAATGTGGAAATTACAAGTTAATATAAGTTAATTTCCCGTAAATTCCACCTTGAAGCATTAACAGAAGGTTTTGTAATGAGTGTTTTGCTAAGAGGTGTAAAAAGACAATCAGACTTGAGGCAATAAAGTATTATTCACATTCTTTTATACAGTTAGGAGAGAAAAGAAAGGCCTTTGTGACAATGAGAAAAGGTGTCCCAGTTTTAGATTAATATATCACACATAATTTAAACAATTTTTCCGTGCCTAGGTTGACGTTTGTGTTATTTCACTTCTTGTGGAAAAAAAAAGAAAATTCTCACATTATGCCATATTCTTTTATACAGTCATCAAAGTTCTCAAAAAACACACAAGGTATTTCAAGATTAAGTTTCAGTCAGATGCAAAAATGATGGCAGAAACTTGGTCACAACATGTCAAGTTTGAGTTGGAAAGTGGAGCAAACAAAATGAGTTGTGTTTCACCAATAGGTGCGTGTGGGAGTACTGTAGGTTTTATTTTCTGATTGTATAACCTGAAATGTACTTATAATAGTCCGTATGATGGTCTGATCTATTTGCATGTCCACTTTTAGACTAGAACCTAACATACAGCCGGTGAGCATGCTTGAGGTAACAAGAAACAAACACACTGCCCAATGCCATGGGGAGAAAAGAAAGGCTTTTGTGACAATGAGAAAAGGTGTAAATGTCTCAGTTTTAGATTAATATATCACACAGAATTTAAACACTTTTTCTGTGCCTAGGATGACGGCTGTGTTATTTCAGTTCCTGTGGAAGAAAAGAATATTCCTCATAGTCTAGTTTCTTGTTTTCTGCAGTGCAGACTCCCAGAGTTTAGTGTACAATCCCTGGTGAGAGGAGTGTCCGTCTTGAACTATTGCAGAAGCCTCTCTTCATTTTTAGCATAGCCTAAAGAAAATGTTTCTAGTTTTTAACCAATGGCAGCATTTAACGCTAAGGTGTGGAGCACCTGCAAAATGTTGCTGAACCGGAAGCAAAATGGCAGATTTTTCACCACAAAGCGGTTCTATATCACAGTTCTTAATCATTTAATCAACTAGGTCTCATTTCCTTAATTTGTTATGTCAGAACATTCTTGGTATCTACGATTCACAATCTTCACAGCCCAGTTTGACATGTTATGGTGGTGTCGCATTTACATTTTGAATACAGCTGAATTAAAATTGACTTAGAATAGATGTACTTTTTGGTTTTTCGTTTGTTACAACAATCATTTAAAGGGTTTCTAATCCAGTACTATACTGTAACTTTGTAGACATGATGAACACCCAGGGGCGGCTTGTCACTAAAATGAGAATAGCTGGTCCACCTTAAAGTGAGCCGTTGTTGTTGTTAACTTCATACTCGCCGTCCGTAACACACACGTCGCTCTCTCACATGTTACGGGCCGCCTGGCTGGCAGAAAGCCGTCTTGTCTCGTCACCCCAAAAGACACATGAACTTCCTTAAAACTTAAACTTATAGACTTAAACTTTATTAGATTTGTAAAATACAGGTACATACATAACACATTTGACCTCTGCATTTAACCCATCCCAAGGAGCAGTGAGCTGCTGTAAAACGGCCTGGGAGAAACTTGGGGTTAAGTGTCTTGCTCAAGGACACTTTGACCTGTAGACTGTAGGAACCGGGGATTGAACCGCCAACCCGGTGGCCAATAGACAAAAAAAGGATTTTCTTCTCTTATTGCCCAGCCCTGCTCCAGAAAAAACATTCATACTATGTCTTTCTTCTTGTCTTTTTCTGATTCCAGACGTTTTGTCCCTGAGTCATGGCGGACAGGAGAGCGGAGAAGTCATGTGAAGAAGCCAGCAGATCGTTAGCCAGGCGGGAGTACGAGGCGGCAGTCAGCCACAGCACGGACGCCCTGGTGGTCCTTGCACCCCAAGCCCCACCTTCCGGTGCCCCTGTCCCGCCGAGCCCTACATCCCTTGTCGCTACTGCCGGACCCCTCCGCAGCCGTGCCCTGCTCTACCGAATTGCTGCCTTCTTGCAGCTGGTAAGTGTCTGTCTAAGCATTGTCGCTGCCCAAGCAAGCATACAACCTATAGTCTTTGATGATCACTCTTTTTCCCTCCTCCCCTGTTGTTCTGTGGCCCCGAAAACCGGTCATATCACCAAATAGAATATCATTTTCTCCTATCCCTAAATTAATTCATTACACTGAAATGACGTTGGGCTGATCATTGTGCTTTAAATCCACTGTTGTACTTCTCATCACTGTGTAAATTACCATGAAGAGAATGTTAGAAATGAGAACAATAAACCCTACTTTCCTCTCCATGGTACTGTTATGTTATCTTCCCAGAGCACTAAAATTACACCAGTTACTTAAGCCCTGAGATTATGGAAACTACTTAAGTCTATAATGATAGTGTAAGGGACTCCGCTGTGAGGCAAAGATAGCTATTCTTGGAGCTTATGTGAAGCTCTGACCCTCAAACACAAAGTATTCCCATTTGTTATGGTTTAACTTTTTTTTTTTCCTCCTTCTGCCAACAGAAAAACTATGATGAAGCAGATGAAGACTGCAAACATGGTGAGTAGCAATTCAAATTGGAACCATCTGCTGATACTGTATACAGTAGTCGTTTTTTTACCTAGTGGCAGACAAAGTGTGTGTATGTGTGCCAGGGTTAGGGAAGCACCAAGTTCTAACATGCCTTGGTCTCAATGCAGCAGGAGAAATCTTAAATCTGGGCTCATTTATTTGCAGAATCCAAGCTGTTTGTTTCTTTTCTGTCTATTGGGTTAAGCAGTGATTCTCAAAGTGTGGTCCAAGGACCCCAAGGGGTCTGTAACACTCTGCCCTGGGGGTCTGTGAAAAGTTTTCAGATTCATTCATTTAAATTATCATGATACCATTTTTGTTAACAAAAGGCTTCATAGTTCAACTAATGATATTTTAATTTTTGAATGTACAGTATAATCAGCTCAGTCGCCAGGAAAAAATGTTGACATTGTACGTTTCTGCAAACCATGGATACATTGAATGTTGCCATTTTTGCATTTAGTCAGAGCAATTAAGTGACAAAGTATATCGAGCGACTGTTACTGAAAGTTATATGGAATAATAAGGAGCATAACAAGCTTGAAAGTCCTTTAAGGACGGGCGGGAGGGGTGGTTGATGGGTCAAACTAGCACAGGACTTTCACCCAGGAGACTGCTGTTTGTGTCATGTGTGAAACCAAAAGTAAAAGTTGACTTTACCGTTTTTAACGTTATCTAAGAAAGTCCCCTAAAGCAGGTAGTGATTTATTTACTCTAGTTACATTGTTGTGTTACGTTGGTACATTATTATTTGAACTAACCATGATCTTTTTTCTAATCTTAACAAAGCAGTTTTGTTGCCTAAACCTAACCATTGTGCAAGCGCAATACAAGGCTGATATGAAATGTATTTATGAAACTTATTTTGGTTCAGAAACGTATACATTCAGCATCCCGTGGTTTGCAGAAAAGCACAATGACAACATTTTTTCTGACAACTGGGTTGGTATGATAGTTCAAAGATTACGTTCTAATCTAACAAATCTATAACTCTTAGAAGCAAATATTTTTAATACATGTCTAATATCTTTCTAATACATTTCTCTTGTGTTCTTTCACATAACTAAGACTACAGAAGTGTAAAAAAAAAATGGGCTAAGTCAAATCATCCCAAGGGATATACATGAGGGGGTCCCCGGTATATTCTCTATCTTGTAAGGGGTCCTTGGCTGAAAAAAGTTTGAGAATAGTTCTAGAGAACAGATTTGGAAACAACTTACTGAATGTACTGAATTGATTCTCTCCCTACCTGTTCCCTGTGTGTTCTTCATCCTGTCCTAGTCCTGGCAGAAGAGATTGCCAGAGGAGACGGTTCGCTACAGGCCAGCTTGCGCTCCATGCTGTTGGATGGCAGCCTGCAGGAGGTGGTCAGCATCCTCTCTAAAGCCTTGTATGGAGAGCCAATGGTATGATTAATTGACAATGTATACAATATATGCATGCAGACAGTCAGCCCACACATTGACTGTAATTAGAATGTAATGCCAAAAGCTTAAATATTGTGCCTGTTGAGGGTAAACCTCACCGGATGTTTTGCAGGGCATGGGAGGAGTTTAAGTAACATGACTGATCTGAAATGCTACAGTGATATCAGATACAGTGTGCTCAGTAATTAAGAGAGTCATGGTGGTTTTGTCAAATAGGTCACACATAGAAGAAACATATGGCCTTTAAAAACAAATTAAAAACAGTTTTCAAATAGCTTTATGTACCACAGTGGAGTAAATTAGTATTGATAAAAAGTTCCAACCTAATGTTGGAAAGAATATTACTTCTTTTACTTGGAATTACTTCTGGACTGAAAAAGGGCCACATGGGAATCTATTTTCTAAGATGAAGTGAGGTGTAATGCCATACCTATAACGGGTTCACTTTGTGGACGTAACAGACAGACAGAGGGTCACTTTTTATAGGTTTCGACTTTTTCTCTTGTCTGACTTCGCCCTCCCTTTGCTAGTCACAACGGCTGTTTTCATACATTATGCATTTTACTGCCAAGGTGCCTCCCCCAAGGTGCCTCCCCACGTTTTGCAACCACTTCCTGCCCACTGCAACAACACACACAAGCACATAATCAAAGGTTGAGCTTGGCCCGAAGGTCATCCAGCATTTAATGCAAGTGGGGGACAATCTTGTTTGCTCGGCAGGTCTCTCTATCCCTCACAAGCAAACATTATTTTGACACAGCATGGGCTGATTATCTCCCCCGCCCCCTCCTTTTTTACTCCCACTTTTTCACACATCATGTTAATCCTCCCATTCTTAATGTTCCCTCAACTCCTCCTCCCTTTTTTTAATATCGACCTAGGTGTTGTAAAGCTATGCTCTCGTGGATTAAGAAATTTTACTCTAACAGTGGATAAAACTGTTCTGTATTGACTTTTCCCACGCACACAAGAAAGTATTTGAGAATCAAAATGGGAGCACTTCTTTTTTTCTTTGTTTGCCACTACATTTTGATGATTTAAAATCCACACTAGAGACGCTCTGCTGGTATCTGTACTGCTGGTATCTCAACAAGAGCTGGCACGGGTGCTCATTTGGAGTAAGGTCAATAATAAATGAAAAATAGGCCCCATTGGAGACTTTTTGTTGCTTAAAAAAATATCCATAAGTGTAAAAATCAAAAACAGGACAGCCAGTCGGCTGGGACTGAAAAGCTCTTATTGACATGCCTAAACTACAAACAGTATTTGAATGCTTTATCGGAGTACTTCAGAAGTGTAAAATGACAAATGAACATCTTTTATTATGACAATTTGTTTATTAATGCCTTGATTTAAAGAAAAATCCACTTGTATCAATTTTGAATCATAAAATGCATCTGTAATAAAACAATGCCTTACTAATCACCACTGAGACCCTGAAGAATCACCCTAGATTCTGGTGTCGGGTACAATTACTGGCAGGAAATCCACCCACAGAAGTGACTAATTGAAACAGCAATGTAAAAACTGTGAGCAGTTTGTCTAGATAATGTCTGAGGTTAGAAGTTGTGTCCCTTTGGTATTCTTTGATCTATAGCAGTTACACAATGTGCGACTTCTCAGTTCACATCTCTCGCTGACGTTTGAAGCTGCAAATATTCACACTTGTGTTGTGCAACTTTTAAACATTGGGATGGTGATGGGTTTAAATCTTGCCGGTGGAAATGACATAATAGATATGATTACACCAAGCGACATCTGCCAGCTTATTACAAAGTGTGTGTGTGTGGGGGGGTTTACAGTTATCATAAACATGTACTGTTTGCAGTATGGTGTTGTAATGAAGATACTTTTCTACCTTTTTTTTCACAGAATGGCATTGTTGCAAAAGACCTTTCCAGATTAAAAATGCTCTTCTCAGAAATCGAGGTAAGTGCCTCAGGTTGCAGGGCTGCAAACCTTAAGCTGGGCATACACTGTATGACTTTAGCCCGTTTCTGGACCCAAATTTGAGCCGCACGACTAATTTTAGAGTCAAACCGAATTTCAGCTTCATCGGGCGTCATTTGCCGTGCAGTGTACAGGGGCGACCGAGGATCCATTAATTTCTCATGAATTTCAGACATGTCAGAAACCGACCACAGGCTCTCGCACAGTTGAAGCAGAGCCACAAGCTAATTCTCCAACGTCAGTGCCTTTTTTTCTCCTCTTCTTACAGTAATCAGAGCGTAGCTATCAAGATAACAATGTAGGCTACAATAGATATAGCTAGTAAAATGTAGCTAGCTTACCTCCAATTCTCTCTGCAAAATGGACAAGCCATACTGTTCACGTCTTCCTAGCCACCTGCAAGTCCATATACGCCGCTGCCTCTTTTTTTTGTAGATGTTTCAGCAGACAGTATGGCATCTATGATCAAGGCATCACATTTCTGCCTTGTTAGCATTTTGACCCGTACAGATCTCTGCTAGCAAACAAACTTTACCTGCCTCGGAGCTTTCAAACAAATCTTTATTGACAACTGTCAACAGTCAGAACGACCCTCAGGGGCCGACGGGAAGTGTTTTTTTTCCTATTTTACAGTGTGAGCACTCAGGTTGTGGCTGACAATCGGACTGTACAGTGTGAGCACATAAATCGTGAGCTTTGACTTTACATCGCAAACAATCTACTCGTACAGTAGGAGTAGGAATTACACAACAACATTTCTAAAATCGTACAGTGTATGTCCAGCTTTACTGTTGTGCTTTCTTTAGTCCTTTGTTTATGTCTTTTGGTGCATGCTGGTTTTACAGATTATGGTTTAATGCTTGCAGGCGAAAGTCCTAAAGATGACCAAAAGCCTGATTCCAACACTAACTTAATTTTTTTTTATGCTCCTCTGACTAGCTTGTAGCTAGCCTAGTTGTGGATGTATTACTCATTTGTTGGCTTATGTTAGTAGTTCACATAATGGTAATGATCTTTCTGTCCCCACCTCCATCCACCCTGCCCGATCTTTGTCTCCGTCAGGCTATAAATAGGGAGATGGCGCCAGAATACACAGATGACCAGGAGGAAGGTGAGCAAATCTGTAGCATGAGTCGTTTTCAATACTTCCCTCAACTTGGAAAAAAAAAAGGAAATGTGCTTGGTAGCAAAAATTCACGTGTATTGAAGTACAGTAGATATTATTCATGTTTAGAAAGTCTTTACTCAGCCAGTTTGCAGCTTGGCAGCCCATTCTGACCAGGTTACAAACTGGCCGAAGCTCATTTTATAATGGTTTTGAAGGCTTTGGCGTTGTGTCATATTGACCACTTGGCTGTGTGTATTAACAGAGGTCCAAGATGGCTGGCAGTTCCGGCCTCCTCCCCGAGGAGTCACCAGCAGTGAGGAGTACACCCTCTGTAAAAGGTAATGTTGGTAATTTCCACACAGGCGTGAGTCATGAAGAATTCCTCTCTCATCCAGAATATTGCCGAGGGAAATTAATATGCTGTGTCCGCTGTTCTAGATTGTGTGATAGACATTTGATAGTAAAGTGACTAATATGGTTTTAAGGAAATAATGATGCTGTTCAGCTACACTGAAGACTTTAAAAGTATGATTCATGGTAGTTAACCGCCATCTTGAGAACCGCTCATCCGATCGACTTCACACTTGGTGGGTGTATTGCTGTGGACCCAGGGGAGTGCTTTTTAAAATTTGGTGCAATTTGGACACGCGACAGGTTCAAAACTTTGAGTAAACAATTGAACAGTGCTCTGTGCAGCAGTGGGGTAGAGCTCCAGGGCTCTGCAGACTGAGCTGAGCATGTCGTCTGCAGCTAATCACTTTTGCCGCTGGATCTGGGTTATAGCCTGCTAATGCTACATGAATGCTGGATAACGTTACAACTTTTCTTCATTTCCCCGGTGTCAACGAGCACATGCAGCGGGGGGAGCAGCTTGTAAAGCCAGCATATTTTCACATCTAACTCTGAGAAATAAGGTTATATTTCCATTGTTGGAAAAAACTAACCAAGACGGTTTTGGTGAATGAAGTGTGTTTTACGATGCTCTCCCGCTACAACAGCTGATCTCCCAGCTGAAACTACGGCCTCGGAGGAGGGTGGTTTGCGGCACATGCACACACAGACACACACCTACCTACGCGAATATATTGACAATTGCTGGTTTTTGGGCTGATGGTGGGTAGTGGCTAGAAGGGAGCCCGCAAACTGGGGAAACTTTCGCAAGATTTTTAAGGTTAGGCATTGACCTTGAATAGTTAAGGTTAGGATAGGTTGTCGGGCAGCGAGACTTGCGAGAGTTTTTGCAAGTTTTTGCAGATCTCAGATCAGATTTCCCAGTTTGTAGGATCCCTTCTAGACACGACCCTGACGTTGGCCGATTGGAAAATTTTAACATATCGCCCAACCCTTTTATTAAAAAGTTGATTATTTTCTCTTCTTATAAATCAAATATCTGGTATCTGTTGTTTATTCTATGAAAGAAAAGAAATGACAAATGCTCGCCACAAGTGTAATATATGTATGAACATCTTCAGATTGCTTTGACTGGCAAACAGTTTCTGAATTTACTATGATAAGAAAAAAAGAAATGCAGCACATTCTCACACTGGGGAAGCTGTAACTACCAAATGTTTGGTGGTAATAATGATTTCATGACGTAAAACAATTTGTTGAAATGGTCACAGATTGTTTTCTTTTTTAGTTGATTCATTGACTGATTGTTTTAGCAGCAGTTCAGCACACAGTTTGTCTTTGCTGTAGGTACTTGGAGCAGGGCCTGTGTCGGTATGGGGCCCAGTGTACGTCAGCCCACTCTCAGGAGGAGCTGATGGAGTGGCAGAAGCGCTATGCGTCACGCCTCATCCGCCTCAAACAGCAGCAGGAGAGCAAACACTTCACCGAGAACTACATGGAGACCCTGATAGAGAAGTGGATGAATTCCCTCTCCCCAGAGAAAGTGGTGAGTGCATGCGACCTCAAAAGTGGCTCAATGAATAGAAAACAGACAAAATACCATGCCAAGGCGAGGGTTCACTTCCTAGGAATGTGATCCAAACACCAATGTGTGTATGGTACTGTGTTGTGATTTTATTAAAAGCCTCTCCAAACTTTCATAACCCCTGCACCTATATCTAGTGGGGGCAGTACCAACACTGGCTTGTACAAAGCCAGCAAATCTTTGTATACACACACCAAACATTGACTGCCCTAGCTGAGTTGTAGTTTTTAAATTTACCAGTTCATGTGCTCTCCTGTTAAGGTTACACGTAGGGGCGTAAATCACAAATTTCATCATGAACCGATATTATATTGATTATTTTTGGACAATGATACAGTATTTGCCACAGTCTGACACGATCCAATTTTGGTTTGATTCAATTCAGGGCCTGCGATCGATATGAGACGATATCAAATGCCCGTTTAACACAATCAGTTACATTTATATAAACTGAGAAAAGGCAGTTAAAATATGATTTGATAATTTTATTACTGGGCTCTGTAGGTACGAGGTGCGCATGGACGAAAATGGTGACATAAACGTGCCATGGGAATTTCAAAATAAAGGCATATCTCAAAGATAATATCAATGCTTTCACTTTGCTTCGATGATATTAGATTGTTGATCATTGAATCAAGATGCATTGTTACACCCCTAATATACACCTTGTTTTTCCCTGTTCGCGTATTCACATTTTATAACTTAAGGTAATGAAACACCTGAATCTTAAGTATAACATATTTCCACAGCAGGAGCAAACTATCTTTACCCCAGTCAGGGAGTCTCAAAATATTTGACTTTGTTGACCAGACAAACTGATAATGAATTAAGTGGCAAGAATCATATGTTTTTTTGAGCCGTGATATTGAAGGAGACACATTCATGATAAGCCTTTATAAAAGTGGTAAGCCCTATAGCTGGTTCTTGACTGTTCTGAAGTATACAGTATGTGATGCAGATGAATGTTTCCAAAGGGTGAACTTAACTTTCGCCACTTTGACAGACTACTTCTTGTAAAATATGTCTGCGTACATTTGCAGTGATAGAGTCTGTGTAACCCTGGGTGTGTTTTCTTTCTAGCTAAGTGACTATTTAGATGGAGTGAATGTAGAGACCAGCTCCAGCCTCTCTGTTACCGTCACCACCAAAAAATCCGCCCACTCCTGGACCTTCTCCTTCTTGTGCAAGGTAAGATGAAATGTTGAAGCATGTACAGATTCAAATGTTCTGTCATACTCATTTCATGAGTATGACACTGAAAAGGGCGATATTCTGCATTGTTAATTGGTCCTAATCATCTTTTTGTTATGTGAATGTTCTGATTGTCTTTCTGTCACTGTCTCCTTGACTAGCCGGCTAGAAAGCTGTACCGCATCGCCCTGCTCTACGATGCCCACCGACCACACTTCTCCATCACAGGTGTGTCATCTGAGGAGCGGTCGCAAGCCCTCCCCAAAGGCAGCCAAGAGTGGACTCCAGGAGAGGAAGCAGCAGGTATGTCCTGTTCAGAGTAGCTACAGATGTTTTTTGGTGTTTAGTTTTGTATTGGCCCCATCTTGCATTGGTTTACAGTTTGTTTTTTTTTATGTGAATTTTATTACATTCGCAGGCAAGTTCAACCTGTGTTGTTTCCATTCATCTCAACCAATGTTAAAGTTGCATCTCTTTTTTGTTTTGTCTACAATTGTCCGTTTAAATGCATTTACTCTAAACTTTGCTGTTCTAACAGTGGCAGCAGACAACGGCCTGGACCACTGTGTCTACAAGGTAGCAGTGGGCTTCAGCACAGAAATCTTCGGTACCTTCCGACAGACCGTTGTTTTTGACTTCGGCTCAGAGCCTGTGCTGATGAAGCGGATCATGGTGGACGCTGCCTCTATTGAAGGTATGCTAAAAACAAAAAGTTCATCTAGAGGTCTTTGAAAAGTTTTGGCAATGTACTGTATATGAGATGATATAAAGGAGTGACACAACTGTTTTAATTTAAAAACAGTATCTATTGAGGCATCCATTGCGTATCAAACACAGTTTTACATCAGTGTCAAGTTGTAGATTGTTTTCTTATCATGTTTGGATAGGTCTGTTTTTTTTGCATGCTGTAGTGTTTAAAGTTGTTTTTTTATGTACTTTATTTGTTGTTGTTTTATAACAAACACAAAAGAGACAATCCAGACAACAAAAGACAGACAGGGTCATCCTGAGTGAGAGAGTGACATTATATACATTTATGAGAGAAGAAAACAGAAGAAAAGAAAAAGAAAATAAGCTGGGTTACATAGATCAGTATACAAGTCTGTGGTTCCTTGGAGTCCCAGAATGTCCTTTTAAAGTCTTAGTGGTCCCTTTACTCCAACATTATTCATGGGAGAAGGAAGCAAAGTTTTCCTCGACAAAAATAAAGTCACTTCTCATCTCAAATCACTTCAGGTTCAATTAAGATTTCCAGTTCTTCCCATATTTTTCACCTTTTTTGGTGGCATGTCTCAGAGAAAAAGTCAGTTGTTTCATACTGTAAATTTCCTGTAGTATTTCTTTCCATTCAAGGACTGTTGGAGATTCCTTATTCAACCATTTCCTGGTTATTGTTTTTCTACTACCAGCTAAAAATAGTGTTTTAAGTTTTTAAATATTTTAAGAAATTACTTATTTTATGTGTAAGATGGCAATTGGTTAAATAAGTACTTGCAGTAATAAATGCCGTCACCCATCTTTTTGTCCTTTTAGTGTGTAAATTTGTAGTTTTGTTCTGGATGCACACATAATGCACACTCTGTAGAAACTAATCTATCTATTGTTCTCAGACCTGGAACACCTGATGGCCGCCAGGCAGCAGCTCTTGATCACCGCAAAGCGCTGGGACTCGTCCTGTAAGACCATCGTAGAATTCTGTCCCAATGAAACGATGGCAGAACTGGAGCGGGGCCTCCTCTCCCGCTATCAGATCCCTCTGTCGGCCGATCAGCTCTTCACCCAGTCAGTCCTGGACAAGACTCTGACCAAAGACAACTACCAGGCCCGACTGCATGACCTGCTCTACATTGAAGAGATTGCACAATACAAAGAAGTTAGCAAGTGAGTATACACGTTTCCATGGTTTATACTTGCTAGTATACTTACTAGTTTACATAACTGAAGATAATAAAGCCTGAACAACACTGGTTGATATTTGAGAGATTAAAGACATCTACTAACAATATATCAACAAAATATAAAATATAACTAAATGTAAGCTCGCACATCTGTGATAAGTCAGTCTTTAGGATAATAATGCCTCAGAAATCCATTGGTACCATCCATGTCATACTAGCTTGTTGCGAAGGAGGCTAAATAACGCTCCAAACTTGCTCTAAATGTTGTCAACTAAAAACTGTCATGGCCATTTTCAAAGGGGTCTCTTAACTTCTGACCTCAAGATATGTGAATGAAAATGGGTTCTATGGGTACCCACGAGTCTCCCCTTTACAGACATGCCCACTTTATGATAATCAATGCAGTTTTGGGGCAAGTCGTAGTCAAGTCAGCACACTGACACACTGACAGCTGTTGTTGCCTGTTGGGCTGCAGTTTGCCATGTTATGATTTGAGCATATTTTTTTTATGCTAAATTCAGTACCTGTATAATCTTGTTAATTTCCAATAATAAACATATACACACATTTGCATAAAGCAGCATATTTGCCCACTCCCATGTTGATAAGAGTATTAATATACTTGGCAAATCTCCCTTTAACATATATTTTGAACAGATAAAAATGTGCGATTAACTATGGACAATCATGCGATTAATAGCAATTAACTATTTTAATCCATCAACAGCCCTAATAATAGATTCATATATTTTATTTATTTTCAATTTCTTAGAATAAATAGTCATTGTTGCAATACATTTACCAATATGGACCTTGTCTGAGGCTGAGTGGATTAAATATTTTGTGGTATGAGATGTAAACTCACCACAAGGTGTCAGACTCGACCTTCTCTGTGAATTTGCTGTGTGTGAGAGAGAGGGGGAGAGAGAGAGAGAGGGAGAGAGGGAGAGAGAGAGAGGGAGAGAGAGAGAGAGAGAGAGAGAGAGACAGAGACTTACACGGAACTTGACTCACAGTTTCAGTGCCATTTAATAACACAAGTCTAAGGTGGTAGGTGGTGAAAATACAGTTTTCTTCCTCTACAATGGATGTTGATTTTTTTTATTTTAATTCCTTACCTGCTGCACCTATGGTTTAACTAAGTGTCATGCCAATCACAGGTGTAATCACAGTAAATGCTTAATCCCACATTCAGTTATATGAGTACATTTCTCAGCTTTCCTCTAAGTTTGATCTTGTCTCGTGACTTTCAGTGTCATTTGGCTTGGTAAGGAATTGAATCTTCCTGCAGTATGAAATGTTCTTTCAATCTGCTGCATTTCCAATGAGCACATGAATAATCTCTCTGCCTATTAAACCATCCATGTCCTGGCAGATTGTAATGCTTTTCATGGCTGATTGAGTTTCAGCAGGAGATTTCCGGGTTAAGCGAATTCTCTCCATAAAATGCAACCTGTAACTTAAAATATCTCTATTAGAATAGCTCTCTGAATAATCTCACAGTAGATTTATTACTTGCTTGATAAAGAGGCACGTATCAGGAGGTCGAGCGGCATCAACTGATTATCCACTGTGAGCATGGTGTGAGTCATGGACAACCAAGAGTGTCTTGCTGTCTGTTTTTGTCTAAATGTACCCCGCTCCGAGAGTGTATCCAGAACGCTAATGCAAAAACCATAACAGGAAACCTCAAGAGTCCCGTTGGTTGCGTAACACCACTGGTTTGCAAATAAATAGAGAATGTGTTAACTTGTCTGCGTATGTCAATCATCCATCAGAGTTCATCACCAACGTTGCTTCCTATTTCATCACTTGAAATCTCCAGCAGAGGCCAGAGAGGCGATCTAATACAATCTGGAACTGAAAAGAATGCAAAAGTGCTTCAGTTTTGCACTCAATGTGTGCATGGATGGACTGACATATCAAAAATAGTTTGGCTGCTTTTTAGGTTCCTCGCTGACGAGGTTTTATTTAGGTGATGTTACATTGTGAAGAATCTGTAAGGCTTTTACAAAAGTAAATTGTAAAAATTGTAAGTTGACAGTAAATTATTTTCTTTTTTGGAACTCATTTTAACCATACTGTATGTTTGACTTCAGACCTTGTGAAAAATGCTTGTGCAGGTTTTGTTTTTGTCTTCACGGTGGCGAATGCACAATAATAATAATAGTTTAAACTTATATAGCGCTTTTAGAGATCTCAAAGACGCTTTACACTTTCGGGGGGGAAAACGGTGTGAGACAAACAGGAGACGAACGACAAACACAGGCGACATACACAGGCGCACACTCATACATACACACGGACAAATGGGTAAGGGGAGGCGGGGGCTACAAGTAAGCAGAGGAGAAAAGATGGATCTTGAGGCGGGACTGGAATATGGTGAGGGAATCGGAGTCTCTGATGAGTTTTGGGAGGGAGTTCCAAACCCCAGCTTCCTTATCTTTCTCATTATCACCACTTTATACTCAACATAACAGTGTATAGCTGATTTTTAATGTGTGTTCTGCCAATATTAGTGAATGGTATACACGTCATTATGGGGCCATTTTTGTGAATCAAAGCTCAGAGAATGCTCAGTACATGCATAAGTGATGCACTTGTAAATGTGGTAGGACTTAGAGAAACCTGTTAACATATTATTTCAGTGGATGTGTCCTTTATCATTTATCCATTTAAAATCAGGGCTTTTGCTACTTTGATGCACTGACAGTTTGGTTATTAAATGAGTCCAAACCAGCTTCTCTTAAGAGAAAATGTATAACATTGTCTGGAGTGTATATACAGCTTAACTTGCGGAAAGCAAAACAGTTCCAAGGTTATAATGTCTGCAGTAAAGGAAGGGTACAATGTGCCTCAGTCACAGGAGAACATACTGTGATATTCGTACTAGTTTGTCAATAACATGCCACAAAACATCATCATGACTGACTTTTACATTGATTTGTAAGCTCAAGCTAGCGGTCTGAAACAGCATAACCCAATGTCCACGTTTGTCCCCCCCAGGTTTAACATCAAAGTGAATCTCCAGCTCGTCACCAGCTTCATGCTGACAGGCATCTCTGTTGGAGCCAAGTACGCCCAGAATGGACAGCTCTTTGCACGCTTCAAACTCACTGAAACACTGTCTGAGGTAACTGTATTGGTCGAATTGACAATTGCAATGAACAACGTTTGGTTTCTGCCATTTCACTTGTAAGTGCTTTAACTACTTATTGGTGGCACTTTGAGGCCAAAGGTGTCAGCTAGCCACCTCTCTTGAACAGTATTACTTTTGTTTTCTTACCTCAGGACACACTGGCTGGACGGCTAGTGATGACCAAGGTGAATTCAGTCCTGCTGCTGCCAATTGGCCGTGATGGGATCAGCAGCCATCCGCCTCCCGGGGTCAAAGAGCGTGTCTACGAGGCTGTGATTGAGGAGAAGACGAAGGACTACATCTTCCTAAGGATCTGCAAGAACTGCTGTGATGAGCTGGGGCTACTGCCTGACAGAGAATTACAGGTATGGTCCGCACCAAGGGACACACTTCTGTGCTTAAGGCACCACATATCACCACATATCACCACCACATATTAAATAAGAGTGGTGGATTGACAGCAGTAGAAAGGGCAAGTGAATTATCCCCTAACATAAGAGATTTTATTTAGCATCCAGCTCACAATTCCTTTCACCCTGATTTGGCCTCGAAAAAAACTCTTGAGGGTTAAAGGTTCACCCATTGATTAGCATTTTAACAAAAGGTTATAGGACTGAGGAGGACCATCTTTCTAGGAAAACCTGTGCGTCTGTTTGAGTATTGACTGCTCCGTTTAGTGTCGGGTTCTCCGTTTCGGCGAAATTTCCCCCTTATTGAATGACTCTACCTTCGGAAGCCTCGGCTTGGTATTTTTCTCCCCTCCGGCCTGAACGTCGGCAGATGAAGCAAGCCGCCGTGTTAACAGTTATCAAAACAACCCTCGTCCTATCACTGTGGGAGCATAATCTTCTTATTCTTCTGGATACGCTGCTCCTGCCTGCTTACATGATAAATTTCATTTCCTTATCTCCTCTGTGGGTTCTTTACAATATTTCACACAGCCTTGATGTTTCATGCTATTCTCGCACTGGCATATCTCCTACTTTCCTGCTCTGTCTATATTTCACTTTCTTTCTTTGTCCTTTCTCCCGACTTTCCTCCAAACTGTGTTCACGCTTTTTTATCTCATTTATTTTTTCTCTCTCCTTCTGATTTTCACATTCCTATCCTAAAGGCATTGCGTACTTTACAGTGTACCTGTTTAGGATCCTGTCTCTGTTAGTATGATGACAAGACCCTCCAGCAGTGGCAACTAAATCTTAGTGATTACATAAAACTGGTTTCAGCAAAAGGATTAAATAGAAATGTAAATGGACCAAAGCTACCCAAGATATCAAGGTAGAAATAGTCAACTGTTCAGCTATGCCAAGGCCAGAGCCACTAACTAAACATGGCTCAACATTGTGCAACAAACACTCTGGTGTTTGAGTGTTGCATGTGTTATAGTCCTGCCCAGTCCTCCAGTTCCTCTCACTGGAAAGAATCTCCATACCGTGATGTTGAAATTTTCTTTTTATAGATGTACTTTGATTTCTGTGATATTGACAGGTGGAAAAAAATTCATCTTTTTCCTCTCAAGAGCTGCCACTTCTATGTAGGGAATTGCAGACTGCGCTAATTTTTTTTCACTGTGACTTGGCACTGATCTACTGTGCGCACGTTTACGGTTTACCTGTGCCCATCTCAACAAATGCCCGCACAGGCAGCCCGCATTTTGGTTCGCCTGGAAACAATCCAAGACCACCTCTCCCAAGCGGTCTAGGATCAGTAGTTTTGTTCCGCAACGGAGTACGTTTACTACGTTCACAACCGCCAAAACAAACCGCACCGGAGTTCGATTAAAATGGACCAAATGCTGGTTTGTGAAAGCGCCCTAAAAAAAGAGTTAAAAAGAGCAGCTGGCAATATTGTGGTCTTGATTTGGTTGGTTTATAAAATAATTTAATGAGAACACTTGTACTTATTTGTATTTAAAAACTATTTAGAGATATAATGCACACATTGCATGTTTTACTTTTATTATGTTTAATGAATGTTTGTTCTCTATAAATCATGGAAGAGAGAGCTATTGTATTTGATTGAATTACATTGTATTGCTTATAACATAGTATCCGTGGCCTGTAGACTGATATTATAGGTGAGTGGGTAGATAAACCAGGTGTTGCATTGACTGCTTTTTAACACTCGGTATTGCCTCTGTGTCAGGTGGAGCTCCAGTTCCAGCTGAACAGACTGCCACTCTGTGAGATGCAGTATGCCCTGGATCGCATCAAAGATAATAGCATCCTTTTCCCGGACATTGGCCTTGTCCCCACCATCCCCTGGAGCCCCAACAGGTGTGTATTCCCCACCATGTGTACAATCTCACACACACTCACACACACCGACACACACAGACACACACAAAAACACATCTCACTGTCATGGTGCTGATTCATAAATTAGTTTTACATTGAAGGCAGCAATCAGTGTTTTGTTCTGATTATGGTTTTCACCTCCTGGTGTCTCACTTCATTGATTCAATGGGAACTTTGGGATGCATTACCGTCGTTAAATGATGGGAAAAAAGTCAAATAGAAATAAATAAATAAAGTCAAGGAAAATGAAATTTCACTTTACACACATGGCAGACTGATTCATGTTGCTGTGTGGAAGTGGGAACCGTCTTTCATATTGCAGATGAACAGTGTAGACTTTCTAAATATCAGTCAACAACTTCCAATTGTATTATTTTGAACGTGAGGGTTTGTGAACAGCAGGTACACCCATTCCTGCATAGGAAACACTGCTAATCCTAAACAGTTATTACAGAGAGATTCCTTTAATACCTGCCCATCACATTAGCTTGACAAATACCCTGACAGAGGGGACACCACATCAATTTCAGAGTTGACAGAATATCCCTTGCCTTGCTGACTTGGCGGCCATTCTGAAATGCTGGCAGCTCCCTGCAGCTTTAGATATCTCTCTCTGAAGTGGGACAGGTGAGGGGGGCGAGGCAGTAATCTTTATTGACTAGAGCCAAATATAATCCCCTGTGATTTCTAAGGCGGCTGCTTTATCTAGTCTCCAGAATATGATTGATGTAGACTTTTGTTTTAATTGGAATTTGGATAAGTGAGGGCATTTCATTAAATGTGGGCCGAGGAGTTTAAGCGCACAGTTTTCACAGTTTCTTTATGGTGGGTGCTGGAGTTTTAACAGCAGGAGGATACACCCCAAGTGGTGGTGCCGTAAAGCTGTATTTTTTTAATATAAACACACACTTTGGCCCTTAAACCACAAATATTCAACACACAATATGTAATAAATAGAAGCATTGCATCTTGATTTTGTGGTTTGAAGTTGCACCGTAGTTGTGTACAACATTAACATCTTCATGTCTTATCCATCTAAATAATCATTTTATAACTGATGGGAAATTTTCACACACATAGTGACAAATCAAAAGTTGAGGAGTGTTTTTTTCTAAACATCAGTGAGTGACCATATTGTTGAGTCTTCACCTTGGTAGTTAAGATGATGATGTTTAGACTTAAGCAGTGTGGAGTTCACTGATGTCATGTTGATACTGACTGTCTTTTGGTTTTGACCCAATTCAAAGAAACAAATATCATTTGAAAAACTCTTTGCAACCCCTACAAATGTTTCATGGTCATTTTGTGCTATGTTTAAAAGTTTTACTTGAACATCTGGATAAACAAGATCAAATTGCCATTTTAAATTACACCCTAGTGCCTTCTTTTGGCCAATTAAATTCTTAGTTTTAGTGAGTGTGCTATAGCTTGACACCAAACCACATTTATTTATCCTAAGCTCCACAGTTGCATTCAAAGTATCAATCACACTTTATTCACTTTTTGAATTAATAAGCCAGATGTGTTTGCATTGCTGTAAGAGATTATTAGTCACAATAATTAGTCACGTTAAGATAAGACCCAAACAAAATCGAATCAATCAAATGACAAACACCTGGGTGTGAACTATCAGCTGGCGATATTGACTCTTTTTTTCTTAGTTTGGATGTCAAAACAGTATATTAATCTTGAGTGCAGAGAAGGTTGATTTGCTTTATCTCACCCTCGATTGCATTTGCGGAGAAAGTAGACTTCGACTTAGAATCTTTAAGGTCCCCAAAGGGGCAATTTGTGGCAGACCAGAGTAAACATTAAACGTAATATACCGGTATACACAATTAACAACACAGAGTTGGCATAAAAGATCTGAGGTTTTCCGTCACTCCGAATGGTACCCCATTGATCTCATACATCCACATCTGTTATAAACACACTCACACTTGAACACTGAGATATCTCTCAGCTCCCCGACTCCGTTCAGTTGGAGCTCAATCAATTGGTGTTGGTGGATTCACAGCTTCAGAGGATGCAGTCTTCATAATGAGGACAGTAAAGCTAGGAGACAAATATGTGCATCCCTCTCTTCTACCCATATGTGTTGTTTGAACACACACCCCCTGTATGGTAGTTAATATGGACTGTTCCTCTCTCTTTCACTCTTTATTTTTGTGGTAGGAAGGTAGATACCTTGCACATTCATGAAGTTTATTAATGACAACAAAAGTGGAAGTTTGTTACATGTGAAACTCTCCTTCAACTGTAATTAAACTTTCATATTATTCCAGTAGGAGTTGACCTGACCCACAGGCATGTCAGCATGTCTAACTGATTCAACACTGTCAATGTCAAACTGACAATTCAGTCAACTGTATAATACAATGACAAAACAATCCCATTTATAATGGAAAACAAAGTAATGTTTCCACAAATGTAAGACAGACCCTCAAAGTACGAGCTGCGATAGGTACGCTCAGCTTATTTGTACATAGTCTGAGATGTGTACCTTTCCTACATTATGTGTTTCTGACTTATCAGCCTATAGAGCAGAATGTATACGCTCAGGGACTGACTGCCTTGTATGACCTTTGTTCAACCTCCCTCACTTCTTACCCACTTCCATGTTGTTATTCCATCCACCCACATCTTATTTCCACACACCTCAACCACCCACCACACCTTCTCCCTGGTGACACGATCACACATAGTTCCCAGTAAATCATAGGGGTAACCTTTCAGGCACCGCTAGTGATTTTCACTATTCACACATGCACTACATTCAGGAACATCTCCTTCTTGCGCCTTTTCACACACGCCACGGCAATGCAGGAATAAATGGGGCAAGGGACAGTCAAGGAGATAGCGGTAATGCAACACTTGGCGATGCCAACTGCCATAAAACTCAACAGAAGAGGAAGAAGAAGGTGGGGCAAGGGCAGATGTATGCGTACGCGGCAGAAGACGTCTCTTATTTTTTGTCCGGTACGATACGAACAAGCAGTGTTTTTTCGTGATCTACTTGGTTCGCTCACTCCACGTGAAAGCGTCTTTTGTCAAACGGACATAACCCTTTGTGCTTGTCCCTGCAATGTTAATGCTTTCACTCCCAACACAGCCGTACCGTGTTTTCCCTGAAATGTTACTGGATCTTGAGGTGGGATATTGGCAGTACAGATTTCCCTGAATATTGATCCCTGCTCCCATTCACACATGACCCCATGCAGGAAATGTTCCTGCGCATTTCAGGGACAGACTGCACGTGTGTAAGGGACTTAAATTGTCATTTTGAGTCTGTATGTGTGTGCATACATTTCCTGTCATTCTGTGCAACAATGTTTCCTTCTCACTTTATCTGTGCCTCTCTGAGGTTAATTAGATTAAAATGCTTTAAAACAGCTACTCTCAGACAAAAACATTCCCTAGTTTTATGAGTTCATTGAAAGTTGATTTAATGATTCCTCTAATAATTTCCCCATCCTTCCTCCGCCCTCAGGCAGTGGGATGAGCAGCTGGATCCCCGTCTGAATGCCAAGCAGAAAGAGGCCATCCTGGCCATCACCACACCCGTGACTATTCCCCTGCCCCCAATCCTCATCATTGGGCCCTACGGCACCGGCAAGACCTTCACCCTGGCACAGGCTGTCAAGCACATCCTTCGCCAGGACAGCAGCAGGTCTGGTTGTTTTTTCTTGTTCTTTGTTTCAACATCTGTTGCATGATTTTTGACCTCTGTTAGCAACTAGTAGGTAATTTGCACCTCCTTTGCAATTCTTTACCTTCCTTTACAACCCTATTCTTTCTAAGTTTTCGAATCATATTAATTTATCTGCTAGATTTTAATTAAAACATGACAGTACCTATTTTGTGTTTCTCATCTTCAAAAAGTCTTTATTCAAAAGAAAGTGTGAAAGTTTTCTTATTATCAAGGTTGTCTTATATTCTGGCCAATACAGCGATGCATCTCAAAGCAAATCACTGTCATAATAACACCACTTTGTGATTTGCTTTTGTGTTTTGAGAATGGTTGTGTGTTCTTCAGAAATGACATGTTTGCAAAATGATAGCTGGGAGCACTGTCCTCTTTCATTCCAACGGTTGAAAAGTGTAAAGATGGAGACAAATTTGGAGTGCCTTGACATGTCAATGGGTGTCAGTATAAGTGCCGGGGAACTCGGTACCTGTGAAGTAAATGTTCAGTCTTTGGTATTGATCAACAAACCTGTCAAATCTCACACAGATGGGGGTCATTTTGTGCTATATGGCAATAAAAATATTACTCATGAACTCATCAATCTAACCTTAGCTGCCAGTTTATTGTGTAAAAGTTTAATACAACAGTCATGCAATAAATCCCAACTTCAGGGTATGGGAGGTGGTTGTAATCTTGAGTGTGCCCTTATTCATAAAAATAAAACATCTCTATATAGTTTACAATTCCAGTGTCACAACCTTGCATGTTTTAAATATTACTGATTTAATTTTGTCTCACCCATATATTAAACAGCTTTTACACCATCTTGGGAATTAATCAACAACCTGGATGTCACAACCCTCCCTCTTTGAACTAACAGTCCCTGTGAAATAATAGGCGCTATTGAGTGATGGAGTGTTTTTAGGGAAAGAAAGGGGAATGTAGATGTGAGCCGTTGTGTGTGTTTGTGTACGTGTGTTAGTGTGTGCATAAAATTGGCATCAGTCATAAAAGCTTCAGATGGCGAGGGAGGTCATTCAGAGGGCGTGATGGAGGTGGCAGGGGGTTCTGGGCTGTGCAGTGTCCTCCGCTTTAGCTCCAGGGAAGTGGCAGCCTTGGGTTTGATATTAAAAGTTCAAGAAAACACTGAAGTCTCAAGCTGTAGTGTGTCTGTGTGTGTGTGTGTACTGTGTGTGGGAGTGTATACTTAGTAAACGAGTGTGTCATCGCCCGAGGAGAGGAGTGCTGGTCATTTGGATGAATTTGTGTCATTTGTGGTCGATGGACATAGTTAGCTTGATTATTACACATTTCTTGGGCCGGAATGCATTTTCAAGCAAACCCATAATCTGATCAATCAAGTTATGTCACTTCAGCGGGCAGCACAGTGTTGTGTAACAATAAAACATTGCAAGATTTTCTTCCGTTATCATTTTATATCATTAGTTTGCTCCCTCTCTGGGTGCAGACACCCACAGGAAAGTCTGCAATGTCTTGTGTTGGAAGCAAAGCAATAGAGCACAAGCACATACACGGTTCCCTGGTCTTAATGAAAAATTAATGCAATACCTTGGACAGTGTCCGCTGAACAGAAGCTAACATTTTGTGTGTGAATGAAGGAGACGGGGTTATATATATGTAATGTAAAAGGAACAGTGTGTAGCAATGTAATATTCATTCCTCATTTCACTTTGAACACAATATTCTGTCTTTAGGATGAATTATAGATATTATAAAAGCCAAGACAAGGGGAGGTGACCCCTCTGGACTTGTGCTGCCTGCTCATCATACTGTTAAAATGATGAAGATGTTGAATAGATTGTAGTCAGGTGGACCTAACATGTGTTATTGTACATGTTCAGTGCTCAAAGCTTTCTCTGCGTATTTGTCGCTGTGATGTTTCACGAACGTTTAAATGGGTAACTATAAAAGACAGTTTTGCAAAGCACAAGTACAAAACTGTCTTTGCTGTCCCTTTTATCATTTTAATTGCCGTTAGGCTTGAAGGACCTGCTGTGTTTCCTTTACTGCTTATATTTGATGTTTTGTACAGTATGTATTTTATATTTTATAGCATGTTGAGCATTTTTTGTAAATACATTTTGATCAGTTCAAAAATATTCCTATTTGTTTAAACACTTTAACACAATAAAATGCATAGGGATGCCCCGATTTTACTTTTTCAGTCCAGATACCGATAGCGATACCTGGGCTTTGGGTATCGTCTGACACCGACTACCGATCCGATAACAGTGTTTAATTAATAAGCTGTATGCCTCACTGTGTGGAAGTGACTGGGATCATTCTATTATGTGTAAGGCAACATCAGGCTTGACTTAAATAATGCTTTCCTAACTTTGTAAAACAAAATGTAACAAATAAATACATAGATGTAAATTTACTGAATTGATATTTATTATTAAAATAATAAATTGTACACCAGCAACTTTATAAAAAATCTTCAAAATTAATTAGGAATTACAGCTCAAATGTAAACCCTTTTAATGCATCAACAAATTAGTCAAAACTTTAACAGGAATTAAAAATGCAGTATATAATGTATATAGAATTTAAACATAGAATTGGATAGAATAGATCGGCCCCATTGTCATTCATATCCGATCCAGCAATACGAGACAGTATCGGCCCGATATACAACCCGGTATCGGTGCATCCCTAAAAATGCATTGATGGGATGATGGACCTTATCTCTCACGTGCTTCGTCTCTCAAGACAGACATTTTTTGATAAAACAGCTTCAGTACAGTTTGATATTTGAAAAAAAACCTTTTCTATTCCAGTCATACAAAGTAAAGGGAACCAGCTCATAAAGGCAGGTTATTGGTTCAGTTCACCCCAAATAACGACAAAAATGTTCATATTTGCCCCTATTGGTATCTAATGAAGCAGCTAATTTGCCTTATGTGCCATGGTTTTGAGATCTCTACCACTGTACCAAGCATCGCGTCTGACATTGTTTTGTTTTTTTTGTCTCTACAGGGTCCTGATCTGCACCCACTCCAACAGTGCGGCCGACCTTTACATTAAGGACTACCTTCATCCTTACGTCGAAGCAGGCAATCCGCATGCCAGACCTCTCAGGTATGGATGCACACTTACTTAAAGAAGATGTCACCGCTAAGGGCAGAAGCTTTATGTGCTTTGTGTATGTGTGCACAGCAGTTAACATATGCAATAGTGCCTTAAAGGAAACATTTATATTCTTATAAAGGTATATTTTAAGATATAAAGTCTTTTTGTATTTGTATGTCCTATCTGCAGGCTGCAGTTCATTGAAATGTTGAGAGGCATTTTGTGTCCTAACATTCATTTGGTAGCTGCAATCATGTAATTACAAACCCACAACGAGCCATGATCCAATAGTAAATACTGTAATGACATTAAGACCCCACCTTACCTCGAGTTGACACACAATTAACACACGCCACATCCTGTTAAAATACACATCACTTACTGCATATTTTAGGTCTACAACCCCCCAAAGCACACTTTTGTCTTGGAGTTAAACAAATCCATGCCTTATAACACTCATAGTTTGTCTACTGTGAGCCATTTAAAGCCCCCTGAGTTAGTATAGCCAAAGAGAACACATTTAATACCATACTTTGAATGGGAACATCCTGCCTCTGAACCTGCTGGCGTTTAACAGTGAACTCCAGTTCAGTTATTGTGGATCTTTTGTATCCAGTGGCTGTGGCATGTCTGCTAGCTGAGACCATTGTAGCCACAGAGCATCTATATGACACTCACTCATCTATACATCAAATGGATTACTATTATTGGAAAGCCTGCAGTCAGAATAATACATCCATATTATACAGATGTTGTTTTTGGCCCACAGCAGTGACGGGCAGACATTTCTAAGCTTTACAGATGTGACCCCAAGAACTCTCCTGCTTCTAAAACTCCACCTGGAGGCAACACACACACACACTCACACTCACACACTCACTCACAGATACACACAACTTCCTTACACTGCATCAGTGATTCTAATCACATTTCTGCAACCCCAGAGGTCACAAAGGACAGGAAAGCAATGTCTGCCTTGACCAGCCAGAGCCTAATGTGACAGCTGTGTGTTTGTTAAGCCTAGGGACCATATGGGCAATCAAATGACTTGTTTCACATGAGTGGGCTGTCTGATTTCAATGGATCCCAGTGTGAATTCCTCCATAATCACTGTAGAAACCTCCTCTCTTAGCTCCCCCTTGTCTCCTTTGGGAGGAGCGGACTCAGTCAAGAATAAAGACCCTGTACTGTATGAATATTTAGTGCCCGAGTGTGGAAAGGGACTGACCAACATCTCAAAGAGGCAAGGGCTTGCCTTCCTTCCTGTCGTGTGCAGCCATGCATATTTTTTCTCTTCACTCCTTAAAGGAAGAAGAAGAACCGTACCATTGTACAAGTATTCACTATAAACGTTTAATTAAACTCACTGAGCCTTTTTTGATGTTTTGTTCTCCCTGCAAAATATGAATTATTTAATTAATTGTTTACCTTGTGTGAAGTGAAACCAAAAGGCACAAAAGATGTTTATGCCAGAATGTGTCTGAAAAATTATATGTGGCCGGTCATGAAACAATTAAGCTGATTAAGGAGTTTACTTGCAGACTAAAGTAGTCAAATCTAAAGTGCTGTTCCTTTTTAATTGTAAAGGAAGTAAGGTCAGCCATAAACATAATCCTACTTCTTTGTTGTCACATGTTTTATCTGTACTCATAACAGAAGATAGTTGTATTTACCATAGCATTGCGGTCAATGTGAGCTAATGATTGAACCTTAATGCCATGCAGCTACAGGTCGTTGTTGCACTTTTGAGTGAAAGTAGTTCTGAAGAATGTAGGTAATTAGTGAACTCAAAGTGGAGAAAGCAAGATCAGGGAAGCTGGACACATCAAACAAGATTCTTTCATACAACAGGGATTGAATGACTTTAACAATGTGTTAGTACTCACTGTTCATTTAATTCACAAGGCAGGCTTATACATGTATTTCTCTCTCCTGACGTTTCTCCTTTTGTCTCTCGCTCCAGGGTATACTTCAGGAACCGCTGGGTGAAGACGGTTCATCCGGTGGTCCAGCAGTACTGTCTCATCTCCAGCACACACATCACTTTCCAGATGCCCACAAGGGAGGACATCCTCAGGCACCGCGTGGTGGTGGTCACCCTCAGCACCTCCCAATACCTCTGCCAGCTTGACTTGGAACCCGGTGAGTCATATGAGAAGATATGTAGTCAATCATCTCAATTGTAGTAAGGCTGCCTAGTGATGGTTGTGGTGGACAACTGTTGCCATCAGCAGCTTTCATTCTCTTTGCCAATTCAACTTGGAACCTAGGCATGTCAGGGTTTACCTGGTGCAGATGGATTAAGCATTTTACAATAGATGGATTTTTGCATTTTTCTGCTACTACAGCAGATATTTGCAGTCTGCAGCTTCCGTTCTACTTTCCGCAAGGACGGCCGCACGGACATGAGCTGACGTTGAATTGTGACGTGGAAACGTTTGGATCTTTTATACTTCAGACATATACAGACATTCTCAAAGCTCGTCAAAGTTCTCAATTTTCTCCACCCAGTCGTGTCCGTGTAATTAGAATAATTTGGATGTGCGTGGACAGGCGGAAACCCGCCACATGGAACCCTTGTGAAGGGCCGTGTCTGTGTGTCACTCTGGCTTTGCGTACACTTCTGACCCTTACGGATGCAGCAAGCGTAAATCACACTTAAGTCATTTAAATTCCATGAAGGGATTGGGATAACTAAAAAACAAATGAGCACAGGGTGTAACAGGTTGACAGAATATTACAAAAACCTTTTAGTATAATAGAGTCTAACACAACGATAGCCTCAAAAATAACCACAGGTCTCAACAAAAGGTGAACAATTTATTTTATTTTATTTTTTATTTTATTTAAGTCTTATTCATACAGGATAGGCCAGTTTGTTTCAGAATTTAAATAAGTTAGTATTTATTATAAATCTATGATATTGCACTGCAAAATATGAAAATATATTTATGCATGTATGTTTTTTCTCAATATAAATATGTACATTTAAACACATGGTTTCAACAGATAACTATAGGCAGACACAGCTCAGTGTCAACAGTCTCCTGTTCTTTGGTCATCCCCAGTGACTCTCATATTGGTGCTGTAAGGAACCCACCACCCAGAGAGGGATGGAGCTCATTTAAGTTGTGTAAAAGACACGGAAAACAAACCAGTTTGTCATTGCAGGCTAATAACTGACTCTAATGTGTCAGCAGAGGGAGCTTTGTCTGTTGCTTGGGAACACCATCTGCCTGTTTCTAATGTACTTTACATCATTAGCCCTCCTCCCCACGTTTCATCTCTCCAGCTCTCCTGGTGTTCCACGGTGATGAAAATCGCCAGGAAACGAGGCAATTGGGAGCCAGCGAGTCTGCTAAGTAGCAATAACAAATCTCCCACCTCAAATGCACAGATGCCCCCAAAAAAATGTATTGTATGTCTGGTTTGTTGATGTTCTTTTGTCTTTATGGCCTGGATAGTTCAGAAAAGACAGACTTTGGTCAGTCTGCTTTCTTAGTTAAAGAAAGAGAGACTCAGGAAAACACGAGAGACTCGGGAAGCTTTGCAGTGTTTAAAACAAGCCTCAAGCTTTGGTAAAAGTCAGCACAAAAGCGTCACCACCAATGATTGCCTTGTACAGCATTTATTGTATTTATCATACTGGTTCTATTTATTATCTCACACTGATGGATTGTCATGTTGTTTGTGTCTACCTGCCCAGGGACAACAGATGCAAATTGGCTTCTAGCTAACTGTGGTGCAATTAGTTTTAATTGCGTGCCGTCCCTGCAAAAATAAACAATAAATATGGGATCTGGCATGTGGAAATGTGTGTGATTTAGTGTGCCTGTGTTGCATAAAGACTAATTCTATCTTCAGGAGTGACACCCATAGATGTTATGGCCTGATCACGTATGCAGTTGGTTTGGTGTCCTTCTGTATTTAAACATATTCAAGTTAGGTGGACTGCCTATAGGTGCGCCCTCAGCTATGTTAGCCCCTGAAAAAGAATCATTTTAAACATTGATCTTTGCCAATTCATCGTAGAAATTCATTTGCTGGCTATTTCAACTCAAATAATGGACAGTAAAAGCCTTTGCATACCACATCAGGTAGTCACAATATCATTGATGCAAAGTCAAAAATATTGATACATATCATCTTCAAGGTACGCCTTTATTTTGAAATTCCCACTTTATATTTATTCTTTTTATTAAAAATAGATTTTTTTCGTTTAAATGTCTGGAAGAGCTCAGTAATAAAATTGTCAAATCATATTTTAGTTGCTTTTTGTGATTTAATGTAAATGTAATAGTGTTAAATGGGTATGTGTTATTGTCTCATATCATTCACAGGCCCCTGAATCGAATCGAATCGAATCGAATCGAATCGAATCGAATCAAATCAAAATCATATCGTGGCAGACTTTGTGATTACAGCAAATATTGTATCGTCATCCAAAGAATCTTTACAATATCGTATCATGATGAAACTTGCGATTTACACCCTTATATCGGTAAAATAAATGTCACAATTAATTATTATTTCTTAAGCACAAGGAAGTAAAATATGTTGAACCCCTCTAGAAACAAAGTTTTAAGGTATAGGAGAGACGTCTGCGATCCTAAAGATGATGCTGGTTTTTTTCCCTTTTTAGCCAATGTTTGCTGGGGCACAGGTGAATAATGGTCTGTCTGGAGGCTACTGCTTCTTGCAGCCTGGTGATAAAGCCTATAGCTCACACTGTGGTCAATAAGGGAATGTTGTTATCTGAAATTAGGTTGGCTCCTAATGGGTCCCCATTGTGTAGCAGGCACCAGAACGCATCCAAGAACAATGTCAAATTCTCCCCAAAATAATTTCCCAACCCCTGCTCCGAGCAGTAACAGGATTTTTAACAGAGTTTGACAACGCTTTCCAAACCTGATCTTTACAAGGCTTGTCTTATGGGGTAGATTTATCTGTATAGACCCCTTCACACTCACAGATCACAGATTTTCCAAGTCACTTTTTTAAAAAGGGTGAAAAGGGTAGAAAGAGACTGCGAAGGAGGGGAGAACGTGAGAGACTGGGTGTGTGAGGTGAAAGAACTGCCATTTATTATTAAATCGTCATCTGTCCCCCAAATCACCCGTGCCTCTGATCTCTTTCACCTCTGCTTATTATCCCTCCCTTCTTTCTTTTCCCACTGTTTCCAAATTCAAACACCATTATTAGCCCAATGCCAGATCGCGGCTACAGAAATGTAATTTAGACCTCTGGTTTAGAGAGAGGTTCCCCAAGGCGGGTGGCTAAGTCCCAGGTGAAACATTAAGCACCATGTTCCTTCATGTCTGCCTCTCCGTCTACTTGGCGCTCATAAAGACCATCTCTGCCTCCCTCTATATCTCTACTTCCCTACTCGGGGAAACATTTCCATTTGTAATAATGACCCATGTACATTATTTGTGAACGTTATTTGTAGGTTGCGTATTCATGTGGATCGAAGTAAAAGTAGGCAGGATGCAGTAGGGCTCCTGTTGACTACAATTTATTGACGGGGGGGGGGGGTCAACAAAAGTGTCTGGCGTAAATAATTAACCGTGTGATACAAGGGGAGCACATTTACATGATTTCATGTTTCCTTTGGCTACATTTTTGATCAAGTAATATTCCATGCAGTGATGAAAAAGAAATGATGTTGCCACCAATGCTTTGCTCTCAACACAGTGAAAACTGTGCAGCTTGGATTTTCATTCATCTTGTACAGTATATAATCTATTCATACATTACTCAAGCACATGATTTGAAGTATATGCCTATTATCCAGAGATCATGTGCATCATTTTATGCATATTACAGGCCCACCTTTGGAATAGGTGTGACCTCTGTGACATCTAATAAATCATACTGTAAGAATTACATATTGAAAAAGGAGGGAATCTAACAATGCTTTATTCCATATTTTTTTAGTCATATTTTTACTCTTTTGAGTGCAGCTTTGTTTAGTGCATCACTTTACAGCTCTGAAGGGACATTTCTCTCTTCATAAGCTCTAATAGATAAACCCAAATACACACATTCTGCAAATGTTTACACAAAAATAGTGGGCATTGTAAAAAAAAAAAAAAAAACGTATTTTTCTCAGCACCACAGCGGGGGAACAGTGCACGCATATCCTTCAATGAGGTGCACATGCAGTTCAGAGAAAACACTAGTTAAAGGCTTTATAGTTGGAGGGAAAAAAAAAAATCCAATACATTTTGTTCAAAGGCAGATACAAAGGAGTGAAAAATCAAACTGCTCCACCTCTTTTCTTGCCAGCCCGTGTTTCTGTTCTTTGTTTACTTTTTGACAGTCCCCGCGTTTATTTTGTTATTTTCCGCCGTCACGTTTTTTGATATCTGCATATACACTTTCCTGTAGAAATTGTGCTCGGGCTTCAGAGGCTGTTTTGCTGGTTGTTATTCAGCCTCTTTCTCTCTCCCCTCCTCGCTCCAGCACTCATTTGCCATGCCGTTTCATCCCCCTCCCCTCATGCTGCCGAGCACCGTTTGAGCTGTTTTAAATCAGGGTTGGGCTACTGTTCAATCCCTTTCAGAACGTCCACAAAACCCTGCCTTTGGTTTGCAGGGCTGGTTAAAAGAAGGAGAAGAAAAAAGTGACTGAGAGAGGATGGCACAGTTGCAAGGTTTTAATGCTCCTGGTGAACAAAATAATTGTTCATTAATGTGCCAATGTAACAATGGGGAAAATGTTGACATGACCAGGGTCTGGGTATTGGTAAGAAACATCTCATTCAACTAGATTTACTGGGCTTTGATTTGATTTTGATCCATTTTAACACTTGTGCTCAACATACAGTAGCAATAGTAGTTTTATATATGGATTTCCAAAGTATTTCTTTCTAAATCATAACCATTTATGCACTACATAAGTTGCGTCTAAGCTGTATTTTGTCAAATGATTTCTGAAGTTTGTGCTACTGCAGTATTCAACACTGAATGACACAGGTCACACGTCTTTTGTCAAGTTCTTTGTCCTGTAGTTTTGCTCACTTGAAAGCACTATTGGTGCTAAAAAAAAGGCATATTTTGGACCAATGGGAGGCTTTGTAGTCTCTAACACTAAAAGCTATGATGAAATGACATAAGGAGATACTTACAGTGTGGGTCCATGATAAATGGCTAATGTGGTCATAGCAAGCCCCCAGGAGGAGCGCCAGACTGTGAAGTAAATTTTTGTAGTGGCCAAACGGCGGTACTAGAACTTCTGTGTCCGTCACGTGATGCCATTGGGCCCAAAAATACTTTTCCCCATAGACTTACATTGGGAAAGAGACGTCCGTATAAATCAACTTCCCTGTTTATACACTTATTTTACCCCATATTCAGACAAACATTACATCCTGTATTGCTTCTATGACTTTTTTGCTTGTTTTTGCTGTGTGTTTGTAGCATTCTTGTGTTAACTTTGATAAAAAGCAAAAGGGATTCCCATTTCTGTTGCCAACAGGATACTCAAGTGTGAATCAAGTGTGCATTTTTGGGGCAGTACACTGTACATGTTGAGCATAAATGCATTTAAAGTACTAGTAATTAAACTGACGTTGGTGTGCTATCTGTTGTTGCAGGGTTCTTCTCTCATATCCTGTTGGATGAAGCGGCCCAGGCCATGGAGTGTGAAACCATCATGCCTTTTGCTCTAGCTAGCAAGAGCACCCGGATTGTGCTGGCTGGAGATCATATGCAGGTAAAGTACAAAGAGTTTCTCCAGTAAAAAAAAAAAACAAAGCAGAATTTTTCTTTGCTTATTCACTAATTAGCAGATCATATACAGTGCACATTATGGGGTCTTGGGTTCATTCTCTCAGATGATTGAAGACCTTTCTTTGTATCCTAAAATACATCAAAAGAAAAGGAGGGATGCAATAGAGGCACAGATATCAGCTGTGATATCAAGTAGAAGAAATGACTCCACTTGCATTTTGCTTTGGATGAGACCACACTCTTGCCTACTCCAAATACAAAAGAACAGACAGCAGCCACTGTAGAGCGGTAATTCTGGAGACCACTTCAGCCACAGATAACTTGAATATAAACTCACATCAGTCAAGCTTTGTAAGCCAACACAAGGAATTAAACACTTATTTCCTCCTCTCCTGGTTTTAGACAGTGGCACAGGATTACCAGTAGGCAGCGGATGATGACGAGAAAGGAGTTTACCCTGCAATAGCTGCTCTAGTTACTTGATCTCTCTCTCTCTGCTTTTCTTGAAGAAAAGAAAACAAATTTTAAAGACAATGTCTATCTGTGTATCCATCTGTCTCTTCCTCAATCACTTTGTCTCACACTTTTCTCCTTCTGTCCTATATAATAGCTTTGTAACTCAAAGGAAGGATGTTGCCCTTTATATTTCTCCATTGCCTCACTCTCTCCCGTCTGCTCTCACTATAACAGTTCATCTCCATTATTCAGCAGTGGAAGAGCAGACTGAATAGTCAATGGAGGCTAGGGCCTCTATTGATTGTTTGCTTTCTTATTGACTGTGCCGGGCCTCATTAAAGCTAGCTGACCCTCTCTGACTGTCGGGCTTAAATTAGACTCAAACTAAAGATACATTGCTGTCTTGTTTGTGTGCAGTTTTGCAAATGTGTAACCTCATTTGATGGTCACAAATCTTGCTCACTACCATCAGGCCAGAGGAAAATACACATCGAAGTTGTTAAGACTGTTTTGGGTATCGGGGGGAGTTACTGATTTATGCTCGATTCTTTTCACTTATTTGATTTATTGCTTACAGGATATAAGGAATGCTATTCTGCCTCGGCTTGCAGGCGGTGCCTCATTGGAGCAGATCTGTAACTAAGACTGGCTACTGCATGTATACTCAAACAAAATTGAATTTGGCATGTCCTCAAACTGCTGTGAAATCAGTGCAGAGTAAATTCCACTATAATCACTGCGACTCAAGGTCTGTTTGTTTAATGGCATACACACCAGATGGACGAGCTTGCAAGGCACGATGGGAGAAACAACTCATTGGAAGTTCCTCGAAACAAGAACAGCTCTGAAAGTAGTTAAAGAACTTTACATTTACCATCATTTTTAATATCCTACCTAACTGATAGCCCTAACTAAAACTAGTTCCAGGAACTATGGAACCCAGGGGGAGCCAAAGTCTGAGACTAAACTGGGTGTTAAAAAAGTCACTTTTGTGCATTCCTGTTAGCATTCCCACCTCATCTGAAGGGCTGTAAAGATTAGGCAAATCAGACTGCTGCTCACTTGTTGAAGAAGGGAATGTATTCTGTATTCAGTCCTGTCAAAGCAGCTGATATGCCTGGGAAATTTTGTCCAAATAATTTTGGAAGCATACATGAGATTGCAAATACAAAACATTCTTGTAGACCCGACTTCTTAAGTCATGCCACGGAGGAAAAACAACATGACTTGTGTCACGCACTACATGTGATTTCATGTGGTTTGACACTGCTTTGTTGGACTTGGGACTGATTCAGTATACCAACTTAACTTAGGTACTTTGAAACTAACTTTGTTTTCCATCTCTCCCTCCCCGCCTCCTTGTGTCTCTCTCTCTCTCTCTCTCTCCATATTGTGTTCCACGATTTGCAGCTCAGTCCATTCGTGTACAGCGAGTTTGCGCGGGAGCGTAACCTGCATGTGTCACTGCTGGACCGACTGTATGAGCACTACCCTCCTGAATACCCTTGTCGCATCCTCCTGTGCGAGAACTACCGCTCTCACGAAGCTATCATCAAGTAGGTGTGAGCCCTCAACACTGCCTTGTGTCGAGACTGTGGGAGGAGAGGCTGAAGTGCTCGACAGAAGAGGGGGTGGGAGGAATGGGTCAGGAGGAAAAGGGGGGGACAGAGGTGAAGCACTGACCGACATGGGTTGTCCAGATAGGGAAGTGGAGTCATTAAGCAAATGTTTGGGCTGACAATAGCTCCATGACGAAACAACACCAGGGGCTGCGTGGGTTTAGGTGTTTTGCTACAGGTACTAGTGAAAACTTTAAATATGAACTCCGCTTTTAATTCTTGGCAGACACAAAGGAAGGTTTATACAGCAGCTAAAATGTTCTCCATCTTGATACTTAACAGTTCTGCATGGTGCCTAATAGCATAGTGTTGCAGCAAAGGAAGAACACACACTCACACAGCAGCACATTGAAGTTTTAGATTTTGAGAAAATCCTTTGGGCAGAGCACATTATCTCTTCAAACCCTCAGATCTTTCAATACAAACTCATGCTTTGTGAACAAGTGCAGTTCATACCTACAGCATTTAACAAAATCTTGAATCTCACAGGTTGTATTACAGGAAAAATGTGTATAAAAATATCTACAGGACATTAAATTTCCCAACCAACTTTGTCAGTTAAATTACCAGTAACTTCTGATAGATATCTTTGCACAAACATACTCTATTCTCATATTTCCCTTTTTTTTGCTTCCCTTTCTCTCCCCCCTTCTTCTTCTCCTCTTCCTACAGCTACACGTCAGAACTATTTTATGACGGGAAGTTGATGGCAAGTGGGAAGCAGCCCTCCCATAAGGACTTCTACCCTCTGACCTTCTTCACAGCCAGAGGAGAAGATGTCCAGGAGAAGAACAGCACTGCCTACTACAACAACGCAGAGGTATGGAGTTATAATTGTTTTGTTTTTTTTATTGTTCTGCTGTGGCATGCATCATGCATTGTAGAACAATTGATACAATGCTAAGTTTTCTATAAAATTGTTAGTTTTATATAAATAATTCAGAGATTTGATTATAAATTTAATTTAATTTAGATTATTCAGTTGAGTTTGGTTGACTGAAGTCAAAAGCAGAATGATTATCCAAAACTGCCTCATCGCACCCACTGTCTTTTAATCGTAATTGAAGATGAAATCCATAAACGTAATTAGGAGCTACATTTGACACCCATGATGCATGATTCACTGACACTTCTAGCCTCTGATTGGTTCCTCTGCAGACAGTTTGTGGTCATTGGCTGTGTCTGACCTCTGACCGTTTGCTGACATGTTCCGGCCAATTAAACCACGGACACTTCTTGATTTTGCTCCCAAACTGTCAGCAGTGCCAAATGAATTACCTCACGTCTCTCTGATACAACATTATCATAATCAAAATGCATTGAAAAAAGCGTGTCTGTGTGTTAGTCTTGTGCAAGAAGTGTCTTTGATGGGCTTAGCTTCAAGTGGAAGACAATATTTCCATGACAGTTCAAAGCCTCCGGCAGTATGCCAACGCTCAGAACAGGAGTTTAAAAACTGCTCATATGACAAAAAAACAATAGGGATTCAAAATACAAACTCTTGCTTTAATAACTAATATCTACAGTAAGCAAATTTTAATACGTTGTTCACACACGATATATTGAATTGGACATAAAATCAAAATCACTTGTACAGTAAAACTTATAAAATTTGTCAATTCAGCTCTGTTAAAGATATTTTAAATGTCTTCAGAGGTCTCAATTACTCCCAGAAAGCCAGCCTTAAGTCTAAAGGTCAGTAAACGTTATTGTTGTTTATTTAGCTGGTCTGGAATTCCTTGCTTTTCTGGAAAACTTGAAGCCTTTTTAGTCAGAATATTTTTCCCCCCTCTCACTGTTGCCTTTTTACCTGGGTGGGAAATATCCTTTAAGCCGTACTCGCACGGGACTAATATTACCAGGGGACCTCATGTGATTTCAAAATGACCCTATATAATATTCACAAAGACCTCTTGCTCCAGTGCCCGTGCTAATGTATCTCCACGCTGTGTAGCGAAATGAGCCTCCTGAATTTGCACCCAAAATGCTGTCAAAACATTCATTTCACATAATTGTCAACGCAGCCTCCATAATTCTCGACTGGGAAAGAGGCAGAAAAAAATGCACGGAAAAATCACAGAGATGCTGACTTGCACGGGACTAATATTATCACATGACCTCTGTGTTTGGTGAAATATTGTAGGTAATTTTCGGACGATCTCTGTAATTCTTACAAATTACCCCATGTCCCCAGGTAATACTAGTCCTGTGTGAACAGGGCTTCAGTCTCCCGCAGTTCTTTTTGTGTGCAGGGATCAGGGTGTGAAGAGAGCGTGGAATTGAGCCTTTTTGTCGCCTCTTATCTCTCATGTTGCTCCTCCATCTCCTCAGGTATTTGAGATCGTGGAGCGGGTGGAGGAGTTGCGCAAGAAGTGGCCAGTGTCCTGGGGCAAGCTGGATGACGGCAGCATCGGAGTGGTGTCACCGTACGCCGACCAGGTGTTCCGCATTCGTGCTGAGCTCCGAAAGAAGAGAATGCATGAGGTCAGCGTGGAAAGAGTGCTCAATGTGCAAGGTGAGGAAAATGTATTAACCAACATGCTCATGTTTTGTATCAATAATAAGAAATTGCATGTGTGTAGTTAATAGGGGTGGGAAAAAAAATTTGTAATGCCAGAATTGATATATTTGCTTCATTTGAGTCTATGCAGAGGTAGAAGGAAGTTACGGCTTTTACTGTTGTAGTCTGAGTAACGTGACGTCATATCGGTTCCATATCCGTCAACCAAAACAAACCGCAGTGAGCCAAAACGACAAAGTACAAGACAGTGGAGGGTCTCCGTGGATACGACCTCCACCCTCACATTTTAAATCCAAAGTGGTAAACACTACACATCCAGTAAAGTATGGAAACACTTTGGGTTTCACACATTGTAGGAAAAACAGAGCTAGACATCACGGCTAAAGCTGCATGCTAACTCTGTCATGAACAGGAAACGTTATCGGATTGCGGTTAACGTTCGGTCAAGCCAGTCGTCACTCTCATCTCTGTGGTCAAATCGTCCGATGCTACAACTGTAGAGCACCCATATACTGACATTTATGTTAAACGCTTTTAGTGTTTGAGCTAGTAACTACTCGAGTGCTATTAATGCACCAGTTTATGGATATTTTGAGATTTAAATTGCCTTGTTGGTGTCCTGCATGCACAATTGACAAAACATTATTATTTAAGGCCTCAGTATTTTGGGGTTTATCTCTTAATTTGTTAGTGTATCATAATTATTCAAAGAATAGTAAATTGGAAAATGGTCAGGCAATCAAACACACAATAGTTACAGACAAACAAATACAAGAATCTGAATCCCCAAGTGCCTCATTCATATTTTTCCATGGTGCTTATGTCACATATTTCTGTGTGTGAGATGATATTAGCATCTATCTTCAGTGAAAATTAAGCTTAAAATGAGAGCTATATTACCCTGAAGAGAAAGCTGCTTTCCACTGCAGTTATCGGTATTCATATTGCCCTTCATATCATACAGTCCCAGTATGAGGAGAATATGAGTTAAGGTTTCTTCCCCCAATCTCTCATCTGCTTCAGTCTCATGCAGTTCCCACTTGTATTGCATCCAGCTGCTTTCCACCGTTCATTAACTTCCTCATTAATCACACACACACTCATACAGGAAAACTACTCTGGTTAGTGCTTAACATTTGAATTCAACACACATGTAGATGACATTTGTGTTCCATCAACAGCCTCTGGAGTCATAATAAGATTAAATGATTACGAGATTTAACGAGAATTAAGTTCCTAAAAGAGTTTTCAGTCATTTCATTCATTCAGAGTACTTTGAAACTTCATAATAAAAACATTTTGCAGGCAAACAGTTCCGGGTGCTGTTCCTCAGCACGGTGCGGACGCGGCACACCTGCAAACACAAGCAGACGGCCATCAAACGTAAAGAGCAGCTAGTTGAGGACTCCACAGAGGACCTCGACTATGGATTCCTCTCCAACTACAAGCTACTCAACACGGCCATCACCAGAGCTCAGTCCCTGGTTGCAGTTGTGGGAGACCCCATAGCACTCTGCTCTGTTGGGCGCTGCAGGTAAATAATGGCACTTTTTTCCCTAAATCATTCAATACTGTAACAGCAGGTCTTTATGTAAAGTCCTAACTTATGGTTAATGACTATTTTTGTGATTTGGTAAATCTACGGGATCATAGTTTCATATACAGTAGCTATGAGGGGAAACGCCATAGGCTGCCACCCCCTACCTCTATTTGAATCTCTTTAACTCATCTTAACCACCTTCCATCTCCATAGCAACTGTGTGTTTTGCCTCCGCTAGTTATCATCAAAGCTGACAGCTCATTTGTAGACAGTATACTGAGAGATTATTGTAATCTTTTTTTCTTTTCATTCTGGCGTTCCTGCTACTCTTGTTTTGCCTCCTAGCTTTAATTTTCTTTCCCTTTGGTGTGCTTCATCATTCTACTGATTTTCCGTCTCCTCATTTTCCCTCTCCTCTTAACACCTGCATTACACGTTTGTTTTTAACAGACTTTTATACTCAGCCCCCCAAATGAGTAATTTGTTACACTGCCAGCAGGAAAAAATCAACAAAACGATCAATCTAAACAAGGAGAGATAAAGCAGAATAAAAAATAAAACCTAATCTCCATCTGTTGCCCCTTTCCAGAAAATTCTGGGAGCACTTTATCTCCATCTGCCACGAAAACACCAGCCTACATGGCATCACCTTTGAGCAGATCAAGTCTCAGCTTGAGGCCCTGGAGCTCAAGAAGACCTACGTCCTCAACCCGTTGGCCCCAGAGTTCATCCCCCGTGCTCTCAGGCCAATGCAAGGGCACCACTCTTCTTCGCAGGCCCTCCATGTCCACCACCATCCTCATCCTCAGCACGCACAGCCTGCCTCCAACAAGCAGGGTCCACAGCAGCAGCAGCAGCAACAGCAGTCACCCCCCAAGGTGAGGTGCTTGGGATGAGGGAGGGCACAGTGGTAGTCAATCCATCTCTGGCTTTAAAAATCCTGACACCAAACTGTAGACGTTATTTTTAAACAATCAAATAAGATGAAAGAAAGATATATAAATATTAAGACTGTCAATCGATTCAAATATTTAATTGTGGATAATCGCACGATCGTCCATAGTTAATCGCAAAGTCATCACTTTTTATCTGTTCAAAATGTACCTTAAAGGGAGATTTGTCAAGTATGTAATACTCTTATCAACATGGGAGTGGGAAATATGCTGCTTTATACAAATGTATGTATATATTTATTATTGGAAATCAATTTACAACACAAAACAATGACAGATATTGTCCAGAAACCCTCACAGGTACTGTATTTAACATAAAAAAATATGCTCAAATCATAACATGGCAAACTGCAGCCCAACAGGCAACAACAGCTGTCAGTGTGTCAGTGTGCTGACTTGACTATGACTTGCCCCAAACTGCATGTGATTATCATAAAGTGGGCATGTCTGTAAATGAGAGACTCGTGGGTACCCATAGAACCCATTCATCTTCATTCATCTTGAGGTCAGAGGTGAAGGTACCCCTTTGAGTGGTTGGTACCAATGGATTCCTTAGGTTTTCTAGTTTCATATAATACCAGTATCTTCACTCTAGCTTTAAAACTGAGCCCGCTACAACCTCTGAAAAATCGATTGCGTTAAAGAAATAGGTGGGGTTAAAACAAATTAGCGTTAATGCGTTATTATCGTGTTAACTTTGACAGCCGTAAGAGATAGATTTTGTCAAACACTGATATTACTGGTTACTGGATATGCCGTTGCTGTTTTTCTTCTGTAAACACTGAGAGACAGGAAACCAGAGAGGCGAGGATGAAATGAAAGAGAAGCAGGTGGCCAGAGGATGTTTTGAAAAGCTAGAATGTAGGGTTTTCTATGTTAATGTAATGTGTTGGGTAACCACTTATTGGCTTGTGAATATAGTAAACAAATTATCCGGAATAAATTGAGTGCTTCTTGCTTTTAGAGAGGAAAAAAATGATAAAAGCTTTGCACATGCAGGCACAAAGCACATATCTATTAAAATGACTCACCACAGGAAATGACTTTACGCTCGTTCATTTTGGACCCAGAAAAACAACACGGATATAAAATTAGCACCGCTGGTTTGGCGGAAGGATGTGTTGTTTGATTGTTTAGCTCGGGTTGAAATGTCTTTTTGTGTGTGTGCGTGTGTGTATGTATGCGTGTGTCTGTCCTCCCTGCCTGCTCTGAGGTAAAGGTTAACGAAATCACCACAGCTGCCAACCTGCTGCCATCACCCACTGGGCCTAATGAGCCGCAGCTCCGTAGCATCAGCCGGTTTTAGAGACACACACACACACACACACACACACACACACACACACACACACACACACACACACACACACACACACACACAGACAGTTCCTCTCTCTCTCTCTCTCTCTCTCTCTCTCCATAGCCGTACTATGTAGCTCACAACCGCAAAGCACACATGGCGCTATCACTATGCAGTGTGTAATGTATTATTTCCTTCTGAATATACAGCATGTTGCTAATTTAAAGGTCAGACCATTCTTGGCACCGCTGTACATAGTGGATGCACCCACTGTGGTGTACAGCCCAAATAATCCATGCAAATGTCATTTAATAATAGATTAATTAGTTAACTTTAAAAAGTGCCTCACCATAGTTTCTAATAAAACGTGTTGTTGGGTTGAATGTGGCCGCTCCAGTGCAACTTTTTCCCACATCTGCCACTGATGATCAATATTATATAGTTCCAAATAATCAGGTTCAGTTGTCCAAGTTTTTATAGTGTTTCACAACATAACCGTGAGCACCAAAGAAATAAATCAATTTGTAGAGACAGTTGATCATCAAACAATCAAAACATTGTCCAAGCACTGTATACGAGGGCTGTCAACGTTCGTATACAGTACAATTTGTTTTAATGCCACTAATTTCTTTAACTCATTAATGCAACTTTAACGCGATTTATACGTTGCGGCGGGCTCAGTTTTAAAGATAGAATGAAGATACTGGTATCATTTGAAACTATAAACCATGAGGAATCCACTGATACCAATCATGCTATATAATCATACTAGCTTGTCGTGAAGGAGGCTAAATAATGCTCCAAATTTATGCTAATTATTTGGCGAGGAAAAACTGGCATGGCCATTTTCAAAGGGGTTCCTTGACCTCTGACCTGTGAATGAAAATGGGTTCTATGGGTACCCACAAGTCTTCCCTTTACAGACATGCCCACTTTATGCCCAGTTTACAATGTTATGATTTGAGGTACATTTTGAACAGCTAAAAAATGTGTGATTAATTTGCGATTAATCACAATTTACTATGAAAAAAATCTTGTGATTAAATATTTTAATCGATTGACAGCCCTACAGTTTACACGGTAATCATGCAGCATGTTCATTTTTGGGCATCCATTTCACCAGAAATATGTGCCTCAATGGACTTCATATTGTGAAGTGCTGCTTTCAGACACAGATGGTGTTTTGGTGCAAGTATGCACATGACACATGTGGTAAAATATGTCTCACATTAAAAAGCTTTTTGTAGTTTCAGCTTTAGCATAATTAGTGTCATTTTAATTGGGGAAAGAGGATTTACAAGTACAATTTCCACTTTTTAAAAACAATTCTTTTATTAAAGTGTCATTATTTGTAAATTAGAAGTTACACTTGGGGGGGTGGTGTCGGGAACAAATGAAATGTTTGGTATCAAGTCAGATTTGTGTGTGTGTGTGTGTCTCCATTACAATCTTTCATGCATCTCTCTTTTCCTCGCCAACAATCTCTTGCCATTGATTCCCCAGCAGCACAGTACACATCACTACTTCACTGATAGATGAATTGTGTCACTGAGAGCCAAACTATTACTACTGCACTTTGACATTCAACTGAGTTTTACACAGACAAACTGGAGCCACTGTCTCCTTTTTTCTCTTTGTTAGAGAGTAAATAATGTAACATTACAAGCAACCAAGACCTCTGTATGACAGCCAGTATATGCAGTCATCTAGCGTTTTTAAGATCCAGTAAAAAGTGCTTTTTATTGTCAGCAGACCCCCCCGCTGCTTGAGAAAATATATCATATGAGACAGATGTTCAGCAACATCCTTGTTCGTCTTTTTTTGCTATTCAACTCATACTTTTCAGAGGAAATGTTGCAGCAGCGTATCTCTTTGACTAGATCAAATAACCTCGGCGCTAGACTGTGGCCACCATTTTCAGTCTGGTATGTCTGGCATTGCTCAGTTAATGTTACGCCCGAAAATAGCAGCCAAGTAAAGCTACCTCTGCGACATCATCATTTATTACAAGATCATTGCATTCTGCAGAGATTGTCTTTTAGATTAGTTGCAGCAGTTTTATATTTGTCATGCCAATAAATAAAGGTGTTGTATTAAATGAAACCTTTTTACATGTTGAACAAAAACGATTTGATATCTCTCGTTGTTTGTGACATTGTAGTTTGGCAGCTCCTCGGCTCAAGCTGGAGGACGCCCTGCCTCACAAGTAGAACTATATTTCAAGGACCAATAAACATTGGCTATGCTGTGAGTGAGGCTGGCAGGAAAGGAGGTCCTGGCAGATTTGACTTTGTTTACTGAACTTATCTTTTAGTTGGTACCTGGGCTTTGTCTCACAAAGCGGTTTCAAACAGTCAGGCTGTCTTTCAGAATTTGCAGTTATCTAACACTGGAGTTACCAGTGCAGCTGTATCTCTAAATGTCCAATTTGCAGAATTTGTCTCATGTTTCTCAACAAATGGCCTTTACCTTTACCTTCAAACAAGTTCAGTCTGAGTTTGTAGAGGGTTTGCAAAATAACAGGAAGACATTGCTTCAACAAGTAAGTCCTGTTGAGTTCAGTTTTTGTTTAGGTGCTGTCATTTTTTTCAGGGAGTAGTTTTTGGTGGTGTTGTACTGGATTGTATTTTAATGTCAAGTGTTCAAGTTGATTGTTTTCTATCCTTTGTTCATAACTATTTGCTAATTTACTTGTGGTTCTGGTGCAAAAGACTGCAGAAGTAGTAACAGTAGCCTAAACATTGAAAAAAACAAGTGTAGTTTTTACTGTTTTCCTGGTAATATGGCTAGTGTCCCTTACCTGAAAGGTAAATAATATCAGCTTTATATAATATCAGCATAGCAACAGAGTGGATCTCTTGAAATGGAGGAAGCATACTCGCTGTCAGGGACTATCTGTTAACACCACAACCAACTGGGACTGCGTGCTACAAAACCAGCCCCTGAAAGAGCTCAAAGTAGATTGTTGTGTATGCTTGTCTATGATGATTATTAATACACGAGATAGGGTTCACCTAAACTCAGGTATAGGGAGATCTCATGTGTGCCCTGTGTTATGTGTGTGTCTGTGTTATGTATGTATAGATCTGAGTGTGCGCGTACCCCCAACATGAGTTATTGTGCATGTATGTCAACAGTGATCAGGATTCACTAACTCTCCGTGTACATATAAAGTAGACGGAGCTGTATTGTGAAGCCCCCTGCAGAAAGAGATTAGAGAGGGAGTCTAGTTGTTGTCATCTAGTTGTAGAAAGAGGAGATCTTTCTTGGCAGGTTGACTTGTTGTAGCATGAAAAACAAAAATGCAGTCACAAAATGGATCCAGAATTAACGAAGGAATATCTCTCCCAAATGCAGTGGTATGGCTCTTATGTGTTTTTGATAGAGGGGAGTTATCTAGGACAGACGGTGTTAAATTGATGGATAGCTCTGGTGTCTTTAGGGGATTTATTGATAAAATCCTTTAATTATGGCTCTTCCATTAAAGTGAAAGTTATTAAATACATCTGTGGTTTACAAGTGAGCGGTCAGTGTGAGAAAGGCAATGTAGTGGATACTCTGCGTCTCCATTTACAGTTATTAATCTGCCTATACTGTATTAGGTGTGTCTTTTGTGCGTGCGCAAGCTTTGGACATAATTAAAATACCCGATAGGCCGTACTTTAATGTTTAACTATAGGACAATAAAGAGATCATCTGAGATTGTGTTACCTGTCTAATGAATAAACATGGGCTTTAAAGCACACTTGACCAGTCAGATTCTTGGCTAAATCTTCTTTCTCTATGAAGTAACTTTATAGGGACAGTGCAACAATGTCTGATATGTAATTAATTCAATCTAGGATTAAAACTGGAATGTTTAATGGCAGCAAATGTTGCATGTTGTGGAAGGTTTTGTGTCCGTCATATATTTAAATCTGCTAGCTGTGATTCTACTAAATTGATATTTTCAAGGTTGATGAGTGTAAATACGAACTGCCTCTCTGCAACAAAAGCCACAGTTGCAGCCTGTGGCCTGTTCTATAAGAGCAGAAGACGTCTGCATCACGTATTGACGTTATGGATTCAGTTAGATGTGCTCTGCTTGCCAGCTTAATTCCTGCCCCGTCACTGATGAGGTGTTGCTGCGATAGCTGTTGTGACAGATGTGGGACACTCAGGGCCATACTGTGACCGCTGTATATCCAGTTCCTGTATTGCTTTGCAGTTGCCAGAATCGTATATTTCTCATCCACACTTTTCTTCTCCATTTGGCCTCTATGAACTCTTGAAGTCTTTCTTCATGACTTTCTAATGATTCTTTTGTCTTACAGGGGAAACATGCAAACCACACAGAGCACCTTCCACCTGAAGGATATGGTGAGTGCATCCCTGTTGATTATCTAAATATTGAAGGGTACCATTTTATGAAAAATTACTTTCCTGTATTGTTACCTTGTGCTCCTGGTTATGTCTCTATGTTCAAATACAGACTTCTTCTCTGGCTTTCAGTTTGTTGTCAGTAACTAATTCTGCACTCTGGGGTTATATGCAGAAGTAGACGCATAGAAAATTATAGTCAAAAGCAATTCACGGGACCTTTTTATGGTTTATATGTTGTAGCTCATTAAGGCTTGCTGAGAATGTTCATTTGACTGGATGTAGATAAAGGAAAGGAGACGTATCCTAGAAAGGTATATATTTATGAGGTGTAATCCACCATTGATAAACACTGCACCAAAAAATTGAAAAATTAAAATATGAGATGGCAGAGCATTCCATATCACTGAACATTCGGTAAATTAAACCAAACTGTAACTGAGATGTTCGACACATAGGAGGTCTGAGTTTGGAGTTATTTTGAGTCAAATAATGTTTTGCATATTATGGTCTGGACTTACAACAGAGCAACAGTGGGAAAGTTTTCATTGTTTCTTCTCCCTCTGTCTCCCTACACACAAACAAGCTCACATCTCGACAGCTTGATATGAGCCAGTCTAATGCAGCAGCCCAGATGGATGCATGAAGGCCTGAGGCTATTGAAGCCATCAGTGCGATGCAGCCTTGAACAGCACAGCAAGGAGTTGTTAATTCGATGTTTACCACGGGAAGACAATCAGTTTATTTCAGCCGCTGCAAATCGTCAGCCAGCTACATTAGCCTAAACTGAACAGCTATTCCTATGTCGCCCTCCTCTCTGATAGATAATAACCTTTATGATTCTAACATGAGCCCAAGCTATGAATAGTTAGATACACCCTGACCATGTGTGTTGCCTTCTATTAACGTGTCATCACATTAGGGTTAAGAACCATTTCCATGTACTTATATTACCATGCCATCTTTTCTTATTGCAGTCCAACCCAACCCAGCAGTGTTGATGGGAAACCCTATCCGTGCATTCACACCACCCCTGGGTGGCACACCGGCTGGCATGGGCAAGTCACCAAGCCCTGTTCAGAGGATAGATCCGCATACAGGCGCCAGTATCCTCTACGTCCCGGCGGTGTACGGTGGAAACATGGTCATGTCCATGCCCCTGCCTGTAAGTCTCCTGCTCCTGGTATCAAACTGGCAAATGCATACTTAAGAATGTATACTTAGCCAATGTGCAACAAATGCTAAAGTCATATTTCAACTACTACAAAGGATTCTATCAAATTGTTATTTTTATGTTTTAGAAAATAAAATATATGTAAGATTGCACCGCTAAGAAAAATATAAAATATGTGCATATTTATATATATATATTTATATTATAGTATATATTTAGCATTACCATTCGACCATTAATCATCAGTCGTACTAACTAATTGGTTTGTGCACATGTGATCATGATTGAAACAAAAGGGCTAAAACTTACATTTCATAAGTTACTGTTTGTCATTACCAATATTGTTAATGTGCTGTCCTCCGTCATGATTTCTTAATCAATAATCTGTCAATCTGTGTTTCTATTTCCTCAGTTGCCTTGGCCAGGTTACCAGAATCGCTTTGCTGTGGACCCTCGCATCATGAGCCACCCGGCAGCCATGGCCTACAACTTCAATCTGTTGCAGGCCCAGAATCGAGGCTCTCCCATCCCTTACAGTGGGGTGGCCCACCCCTCTCCTATAGGAATGGGCCAGCCCAGCCCTGACAAGGAGCTCCAGGCAGATCCCATCAGAAATGGTATGCCTTGATTTTTAATTAGCACATCAAGCAACCACCTAAAATCACAAATTGCTGTAATTTGAAATGTCTGTATAAAACAGCCAAGCATATGGTAATAACTTTGTTTTTGGTTTTGATTCCTTCTTAGGTAAATTAGAAGGATGTCCAAAGTCAGAACAGAGCCGTCTTCAAACACCAGAGAGGAAAACCGCAGAGATGAAGGAAAAACAGGCAAGTTGTTGACATTTCTGTGTTTAATTTTGAATTTTTAAACCACACGTAACTTGTCTATTTTATGTAGAAAACAAGTCTTTGCTCATGGTGTTTTATTTTTTGCTCCAGGGAGATTTAGACACAGGCCAAAGTCGAAGTCTAGACTCGCAGTCAGACGGGCTTGTTGGATTTCCCAATGCGCTGCTCCATCGAAAAGATCCCTCGGCTGCCCAAAGACCCCTCAACTACCACCTGGCACCACCCAACCCAGCTTTTCCTCCACATCCTGCCGGTGGAAGAGCCTTCCCCCCACAGTATCCAGTCTCCAGGCTTCCTTATCGGGTCAGTCAGCCTCAACACCCAGGGATGGCCCCACAGAGTCAACAGCAGCAGCAGCAACAGCTCAGCCCTGCCTACACTGGTGGTAGCCACAACGCTTCCTTCTTCAGCGGCCCCATACCCCCTCACAGGGCTGTCCAGTCTCCCACTTTGGATGGGTCGGAGCCTGGAGGAGTGGAGGAGATGAGTAGCTCCATTAGGACTCCAATGGGCCACCCAGGGGGACATCACCCAGGCATGTCGCAGCATAATAGGGTCAACAGCTTTGGGGAGGACATACAGGATGGAGGCCTGGGAGATAGTTTGGGTGAGTGGAGCATCATATTTTTTTTTTTTTCTTTGTTATGAAATATTTGAAGCTAGAATGTGAAATGGTGATTTGTATGTTCTTGTTACAGTTTCTTTTAATTAATGCAGAAGATCTCATGTTCGTTGTTATGTTGCATTCACACCAAGAGCTTTACTTGCGCGAGTTGGACCGCCGGTATCATTTGTGTTCATTTGCGCTAGACACGCCGGAGAGGAGAAGGATCCTGTCTCCACAGTTATCAACAACTTTTCTTTCCGCCTTTTCCTCCATCAGCCATGGAAGAAATAACCACTGTTGCTGCTTTGTACATGTTGTGGAAGTCCCAGATATGTCAGAAAACCAAACGCCATCATGTCTGGATTCATAACATCACCCGGGCGGCGAGCTGTAGTCACATACAGTGCCATTGCACTAACTGTATCTAGCCACTCGTCGCTACTGTGGTATGAACACAAAATAAACAGATTGTGCTGTGATTTAATTGCAATAAACGGATCAAAAATGATGCCGAAATAACGGCATAATAATGACAATTTGTAAAAAGTCTAAATTCATGCTTTATCAGGTCTGTCCACAAGACGACAAGCAAACAACTTTAAAATGCTTGTTTTCTGAATGGAGTTCAGATAGCTCAGTGCCAGGCCATGCAGCTGCTCCATCAACACTCAAGATAAAGTCATCAAGGCATAAATATGGCAGCAGCATTGTTATTTATAATCTCAATACTGAGAGGTTTTCGCGACACAGCCTGACATGAATTTCTCACTCGAGTTGATATTTTTCAACTCCCACGAATATGCAAATTTCGGCTCTTTGCATTGACTTTGTATGTAATTGCACGGCGTGAAAAGTTCTTCGCTTCGCTCTTGGTGTGAATGTGCCATTATACCAGCTTGCTCATGGCTGTTTAGTCTAGACTTGCACAAATGAATGAAATATTATTCTTTTAAAAAACGTTTGAATCTTCTTATCTTAAATCTTATCTGAAATTACGTTTACAAAGAGTTCATATCCTGATAATCTGAGTTATTTTGCAAGATCTTCTGGGAGGCTAATCAGTAGCTGCCTTCGCCCACTCTTAAAAGTTAGTCCAGATGCATTGTCACTTTCATGTTCGCCCATGTTATCACTTGGGATTTGGTTTATGGAACTAAAGCTGGTGTTGTTTATTACACTAATCAAGCAATGTGTTCTTCCCTAGTGGAATCATTTATTTTCTGATCAGAATGTAAGTAGATTGGATAGCATATTACATTATCTCAAAAGGCAATAATGAGAGTTAGGATACCTTTTTTAATTTTTCTTTGTTTGGTTTTTGATTCTCTCAGAATGGGAATGATGTTCTCTATAAATCGTTCATTGAAAGCTGAATTGAGTTGAATTGAGTTGACGTGTAAATGTTGTTTTTTTTATCTTATATAAAATTAATGCAATCATATTTCATTCTTTGGTACCTGTCTTGTACTTTCCTTCATTGTGAATCAGTTTAAAGGGATGCTAAACCCATCAGTGTACAGTACATTAGCCCCGGGTCATGACCAGTGACTCTAAAACTAATCCCGTGGTTCCCCTTTCAGACCTCCAGGGTCCCATGGCTCTAGAGGCCCTGAGCCAGCAGCAGCAGGCAGCCAGACTGGGCCAGTGGGGGGAGGCGGCAGGTCCTTTTCTCCAGGGCAGCGTCGCCTTCCCTCTGCCCCAACAGCTCGCCCACCTTGCTCAGCCCAGCATGGCTCGCTTCCCCCATCAGCTGCTCCGGGCAGCAAGTTGGGGCCTCAGTGCCAATATGGAGGATGAAGCCGTTACTTCGGCCTCCACTGGGCCACCTTTCACCAGGTTAGTCTAAGCACCTGTTTCTATTAATTGTCATTTTTAACAGTCTGTAATACTTCTTTAGTATCAAGTTACCAGTTTTACTATTGAACATATTGTGTAAGATTTAAGTGAGTGTACAGTAGAGCTAGCTAAAACAAGATAACTGCTTGAAATTGGACTAACATCGTCACTAGTTCTTTTTGTTGGTTGCTCCTCAGTTATTGTCCTTCCCAAGTAGTTTTCTTTTCCTTGCTGCTGCTTACAAACATGATACCGAGTTCAGATGTAAAGAAATACATTTTCAATTCCCAGGTACCCGGGCCTCTTGAGAGAGATGCCCCCACAGGAACAGCCTGAGCCCAGGGATGCAGCTGAGATGCAGCCCCCACCTCAGTCTCGTCTCCTCCAGTACCGCCAGTCCCAGTCCCGTGCCTCAGGTGACCCTTCATCCTCTTTAGCCGCCACCTCCAATCATGCAGGCCCTTTCCCATCAGGACCTTACTCCCATGACGCAGGCCGCGATCTCCTCAACGACAACCTTCTCAACAACCCAGCTCTGCAGCAGCAGCTCCCGGGGAACCCCCTGTACAACGCTGGTAGCTACCCACATCAGCCACCAGCCCACTCTGCCAGCCCCCCTTCCTCCCAGGTCAAATACCTTCTGCAAGAGGCCCAGTGGCCTCATGGTGGAGCTGCGTCAGTGAGCCCACCACAGCAGAACCACCTGTTAGGGAACCAGGGCCACGGCCTCCCTTATGGACTGCCCATCATGGCTCACCCCAGCAGGCAGGAGCAAGTCCACCTGATGCAACTTCACCATCAGCACCAGCAGCAGCAGCAGCAACAGCAACAACAACAACAGCAACAGCAGCAACAACAACAACAACAACAACAACAACAGCAGCAGCAGCAACAACAACAGCAGCAGCAGCAACAGCAACAACAACAACAACAACAACAACAACAACAACAACAGCAACAGCAGCAACAACAACAGCAACAACAGCAGCAGCAACAGCAGCAGCAGCAGCAACAACAACACCAACAAAGTCAAGGTCCAGACCAGGAGTCGTACCACCCATTGTCCCCCAGAACATCAGCAGCCACAGCCCTTCACAACGTAGATGAGGTACGTTTATTCATTTATTTGGATCCTCATAAAGGTATCTAAAATTTCTAAACTATTTATTTATTTTTTATTTATATCTATATTCATACAGTACAAATGGTTGATTTGTTAACACCTTATTTTGAAAACCAGACGTAGTCGCATGTGTATACTTGCGCCAATTTTTCCATATCTGTCTCTAGCTCCCCCCGTCAGCTCTGTTCTCTTTATTCATCCATGTTCGGCTCCATCGGGGCTGTTTGAATGCATTTAACATAAATGTCAGTATATGGGTGCTCCACAGTTGTAGTGTCGGCCGATTTGCTAACGGAGATGCGATTGACGGCTGGCTTGACCGCACAAGAACATCTTTTATCACTCTTTCTCATTTTCTCCCTTTTTTTCTGTAAAGGGGGGAACTTTGGCATCACCTGTCTTAAATACCTTTAATTTGCCTCCACACTGGTACAGTTGTAAGCATTATAATGGGATTAGCTGAGTCTTTTGTGAAACACATGGCTCTAAATGTTGCATGAAGTAGAGATTTTCCGATAAAATCTAAATGTTCTATGCTGACAGGCAAATGTAGGTAATTCACATCAAATCACCCACATTAGATAGCGATGCTGAATAAATATTAAGACGTGTAGTTCAAATGCTGTATTACCAGGAGATGATAGATTACTGGGACTGTTGGGACTGGTTATATTAATGCTGTGGTACTTTGATCTTTACAAAACAATGGGTGCTGTGTGCACAGAAATGATGCAGAAGAGTGTAAAAGTATATAACAGTTGTTTGACTTGCACAGGAGTGTTTTTCTCTTTCATTTATGCCTCCATCACTGAATCAGTAAGTGCTGTGTGGAGATGATTATGCTGTTGCTTCTCCAAGGCTGCAAAGCTCTTGTATTTTTAAGGTCAATATCGTCCACCATTCTGTCTGACTTAATATTTAATTCTCTCTTCCTTCTCCATCTTCACTGTCTGTGCAGTATGAACCCAGAGGTCCAGGCCGGCCTCTCTATCAGCGCCGCATCTCGTCTAGCTACCCAGATGAACCGTCTCCAGCCATCGCCCACAATGCTCTGTCCCAGCAGCCCCAGCCCTGTACATCAGACCCCCAGGACCACCCTCATCCGCACATACAGCATCATCAGCACCCACACGCCCCCTACGGTTACCCCCCACACGACCTCTGGCCCAACGGTGGGGGTCCCGGTCCGTTCCAGAACATTCCATGTAACGGAGCCGGCGCACTCGCTCAGCATCGGGACCTTCTGGGTAAGTAGTGCCACACGTGCTGTTGTTGAGCATTATATTGTTTTGTTTCGTGTTGTCACGATACCAAAATGCTCACTTTGATACGATACCCTGCCTAAATATCTCGATACCGATACCGCAACGATACCGCGGCAAAAATCTAAAACATCAAGAAAAGTAATGGAATAATAGATGACAGAACATGGACCTTGAAATGATTTTATAATTAATTAAAAATGGTTAAATGTAAAAATGGATTCATTGAAAAAATGAAATGGTACGCAGTAATCTGATGTTCCCTATACTTGAGTTTATGTGATTTCTTTGATAGTTAATTTTATATTTGCATTTATTTTTGATAATGTAGACATATTTACATTTCATCTGTATTTTCTTATTTCTATTTTTCTTATAACTTATTAATATATATTTCTATTTTAAAATGCAACAACTGTAATTTCTTTTAAACAGCGTTTTATAAGGCTTTTTTTTTTTGGTAAAACAGTGCCCCCGTCAGCTTAGGCGGAGAGTGGTACTGCAGCACGGAAGACGGCGAGAGGCTTCCAAAGCAAAAACTCACAAAACGATAATAAATACAGATGAAGTTCTATGAGAAATTGATGAGAGAAAAGCTGCTAAAATCATGAACGCACCACAGTAACTGTAGAAAGGGATGTGTTGTGTCAAAGTTTGTGAAGAGACAGAAGAGACTCTCACCGGACTGCTTATCCTCTCCGTCCATTCACGTTACAGAGGAACACGGTAAACTAATACTTTAACACGTGCTCTTGTGTTTGCCGAATTACAGGAGATGCTTGGAGAGATTCAGAGAAGATGGTGAATCTAACGTTATCGGTACATTTGATCTGTAATTAGAGCCGCGCTGTTATTTCCTTGTTTTTCAAAAGGGAGTTCTGCTGATAGAGACACCAGCTCAGAGTGAGACTCTGCAGCCGCTGAGCGGTTCATGACCTGCTTTAATCTTCTTTTGAACTTCATTTGTTGACTCCATCCTTCTAGTCATCACTAGTTCATTTTTTGACCGCTTGCTCCCACCAGCAGTAAAGTTATAACTTCCTGCTCCCACGGGATCTCAATCCTAAAGCAGAGCGCTGCACACACACACACACACACACGATCCCATGGTCGCACATCGACGCAACTCACGACACTGTCATTCTTAAAGTATTAATAAAACGGGGGTATCGTACCGTTTATAACGGCAGGGTATACCTTTCTAGTATTGTTATACCGTGCAACACTAGTTCTGTTGATCATATTCAATCCAAGTCTAATTTACCTCTCCTATCTTTTTCCTATCTTCTACTCGTGTCCCCTCTCAGCTTCCAAGGCCCATCGTCAGACGGAGGAGCAGGTGAAGGCCGAGGCCACAGCAGCACAGCAGACGCACCCACACTCCCTCAACTCCCTTCAGCACCTTGGACAGTTTCCTCCTCTCATGCCCAATAACAAGCAGCCGCAGCAGCAGCAGCAGCCGCCGCCGCAGCAGCAGCAGCAGCAGCAGCAGCAGCCGCAGCAGCAGCAGCAGCCGCCGCCGCCGCCACCACCGCCTCAGGCTCCCACAGAGGCAAGCCAGGGGGCTCCAAATCTAAGCAAGCCACCAACCATGTCCTATGCCAGCGCCCTCCGCGCTCCACCCAAACCCCGAGCTGTTCGCCCCGAACAGGTCAAAAAGAACAGCGACCCTCTCTCCCTCCTACAAGAGCTGAGTATAGGAAGTTCAAATGGTAGCAATGGGTACTATTCCTACTTTAAATGAGTGTCACCCCCTCCCACATAATAAGTAAGTGATGAAATATAAAACATTTAAAAAAAAAAAAAAAAAAGGCAAAACTGTTTTTAAAAACACAAAAAAATAGTGCAAAGTGCATTTACAAATTGTTTCTATCAGTAGGTTTGTTTTCTGCATTTTGTTTCATTTTAACTTTTTATTTGTAACAGTCATCTTTTCTCCTGTTTCACATATCTGTGAAGAAAATAAGTATATATAATGAATGCATTACTGGTATATATACATACTCATTATGTATATATGAATATATACTTATATTATCTACACTTGTATATGTACGTAATGCTTAAAAAAAAATTATAAAAAAAGAACAAAAAAAATAAAAAAGGCGAGATTCGGTTGACCACTTAGCTACCTGCATATTTTTCCTTATTGAAGTTGGTTTTGTTGGTTACTAAATAAGTATGTTGAAGTTTTTATCATTTTGTATTCCTCAGTTTTGAGTGGACGTTAACGTCTTGATTTTCATACTACTGTAGTTGTGGTAACGGACAAAAAGCTAAGTGGTCAACTGACCGAAACTACATGGAACAGTGTATAGAAGTAGATAAATTTTCCTCTAATCTGTAAATATAAAGAAAATAAAAGACTGAATTGTATGCCACAGACATGTCCTTAAATTCCTGTATCATGCTAGCATTTGCATTATGAATTATTTTCCGTTTGTTGGCTTCTGATCCTTAATTCTTAGACATCCTGGGAATAGCTGGGAGTTACCTTCAGTGATTTTTAGTAGTAAATGTGATTATTTACTGAAAAATAACAATACAAATATTGATTGTGTATTTTACTTTTCACCAATGTCTCATCAGCAACAATAGAAACAGTGTGAAAATGTCAAAATAGCAACAATCATGTCATTCCTCCTTTGTTTGTTTTAAGGATCAGAGAACACCAGACATCGCTTTCTATGATAAGATTATCCCAAACTGCTTCGCTTGTGGCCGATGCTCAGTCATTTTATTTTATTTTATTTCTTTCGTTTGTGTCAACAAAAATCTTCACCACGGAAATTGTTTCAATAACTGTTGGGGATATGAACTGTGTTTTTTTTTTTTTCTTCTTTTTGTTGTTCTTGTTTTTTTTCGTCACTAATTGACATTGAGCTTTTTTTTTGCAAAGGTTTGCAGAAGGTTTGTGAAAGTGAAGCGAGAGTGGTGAGGTCAGAGTGGTGTGTCATGATAGGTAAGTCGAAACTGAGGGTGTGTTCAACACTGCCAGTCAGACGTTTTTAAACACGCTAAATGTTAGCAATTTTTGGTTAAATCTGAAATACATTGAATCTATAGAGTCATAGTAAATCCACATTAATAATACACTAATGTTTGTTTTTATTTGATTGGAAATGGCCTGGATCTTGGTCTCTTCTGCAAGCAGTTTGTATTATTGTTTTGCAGTAGCTCTTTTTAAAGTAAACCAGATTGCCCAAAGATCTTTTGCCATTTTCTCCGTAAGACAATCTTTTAATCTGAGTAATATAAACCCTATAATAAACAATAGTCACGTATCTCTGTATTTGCTCCCAGTTCCACCAAAAAACATTGATTTACAAGCATTTAACATGTTTTCCTCTTATTTCAGGGCATTCAAAGCAAACATCCCTTTCAACACTCTGCTTGAGATTTAACCCAAAAACCGTTAACTATACAGTGAGCTGTTCAAAGACGTTTGACTGTCTGTTTTTTAGACTGTGCATAATAAGAATGAAATGACTTGTACGTTGTTCCTGGTCATTCAGATAATTACATTATCCACTTTTTTTCAGTCTGATCTGATTGATTTTAATATTAAAGCGGTAGATTGATCTCATTCCCCTTTAATTGGATTAAAACCTTTTACATTTTTGCGACGTCCGCATTACTTTCTTCTCTCGCAACCTAAAACACACGATGAACATCACGCAGGAACATTCACGTTCCAGTCAGCGAGTTGCTTGTTATTAGTTGACACACAGACGGGAGGCCACACAGCTTTACATACACACGACCTCCACTGCTAACATAGTGAAGCCCGGTGATCTGAAGTCCCCTTGCAGGTAAAATATAAAAAGATGCTGATCCTATATCTGCCAAGGTTTTTTTTCCTTTTTATGATGAAAGCAATACTGGAAACAGTCATCCAGTGCTCGGTCTTGTTGTATGTAATTCATTTTTAATTGTCCTAAACACCACTGCCCCATTTGCAAATGGATAAAGTCGTATTAAAATCATCCTGCTGTTTCATGGCTTTCATTTGGCAGTTATTAAATCGTCACTTCCTACAGAAAGCTAGTACCCCCCCCACGGCTAATAACTTCGATGTGTTTTTAACAGTCAGCGGAGAGCTTCATGGTTTTTATTTGTACGTTTTTAAGTTTTGACATTGTAACTCAAAAGGTCCAGATTTTTTGACTTAGCGGAGAACAACACATACTTGTAAATATGCATTTTCTAGGTATTTACAAACAAGAACTTTGGGAGCGCCTCAATTTTGTAGAAGCTGTTCAAAGAAGAGGTATGCCCTTTTTAATTATGCAAATTCACAAAAAATAAGAATAATTCTAGAAATGGACAACCCAGTCGGTAGTTGCAACATCTTGTTGTAACTTTTTAGATTTTTTTCTTTTTTCTTTTTTCTTAAGATGGCTGATTTGACAAAGAGGAGACTTTCTGTTGCAGCTGTTATGAGACGACTTATTTCACTGTACAATACATATTTTTAAGTATATGTTGCTGGATTTGTCCTGTTCTGTTTTCTCACCGCTGTACAACAAACAACATGGATTTTTTTTTTTTTTTTTTTTTTTTTTAAATGTGAAGTTTTTCTTTTCATGCATGTTGAGATGACCTGGCTGGTTTGATCCCTGTTTTTATCAGTTTGTATTGATTTGTGGATGCAAAAAAAACAAAAAAAAAATGGAAAAAAACAAACAAAAAAAAGCTTTTGTTCAACCTACAGAGTCAAATTTTGGTATATTATTTGATGTGTACAATAACTTGTGACATTATCAACAAAACTATTATAATATTTTACTAACATGTCAATCAAATATGTAATGGTCATGTAAGTTCTTTCTTTTTTTTCTGCAGTTTCTTAGCAGGGCTGACGCTGAGGTTGCTCCCTGGTGTGTGTCGTATTTCCGAAGCTTTGGACATGTTTGTTTGGGGGGGGGGATCATTTTTCTCCCAAAGCAGTCGTTGGCTAATCTCTGAAGTTGTGCAATACTAATATTTCACCGCTTCTTCACGTTTATTTATTTTTGAAGCAGAAGAGATTGAGCCAAAGACATTTTAAAGGGATTTTTATTTACAAATTATTGCTGATTTGTTTTTCAGGCTTCATTTTTGTCCTTTCTTTGTTTACAAAATGAGGATCTTTGCCATGAAACTAAGGGTCTTTACTCTTGTAATGAAGTTGGATTTTAAATGTCATCACCACCCAATATTGCACCATACGAATTATTTTTCTTTAAATGTTGCCTTTCAAAGAAAACGAAGCGTAACCAACTTGTATGCGTGTGTGGCACACGGAAAGGGAGCAACCTTTTGCCCAGCCAGTAGAGAGCACTGTGTTCAGCCTTCTATAAACGCCACATCTCTTCCTGTTATCTGTTTGCTCTCCTCTGTTCTTCCCTCGCTGCAGTGAATCAATGGCACACCTGTTCTCCCAGCATCCCAGTCCCATTGGTTCCTCCCTCGTGGGTACAAAAATAATGAATAGATCTGTTTTACTCTTCTTCATTTCAATTGGTGGTGGTTATAATAAAGGATTTAGACTGTGTTTCAAAGGTTTATTTTCTTTTTTTATTTGTTTCTCTATTAAAGTGTTTTTATTGAAACTGCTCGAGTTCTGTCTTTTTATTTAAAATCATCCTCTGCGTTACACGGTAGTGTAGAGAGAAGCCATTGTGCATACAGTAGTATATTATCGGCTGTGTGGTGTTGCCGTAGTTTGAAGTGGTGACTGTAGTTACCAGAGAGTCTGGAAAGCTTGGCTCCTCAGCACTTGCAGAAAGACTGTGACCGCAGAAAAATACCCCAATTACAATGCGGCGTAGAGCCAGTTAAAGGGTTCCTCTGTGGATAGCCACGCTTGATTAAACCCCAAAAGCTTCAGTGCAGCTTGTCCTTTGTCATGACCCGGCTCTTACCTGTAGGTCATGACCAGCTTGCACACCTACAGTATATTGTGTTACACTAATCAGTAGAGCGGGAGGGTGGTTCTCCGTCAATGTGCAAACCATTGGTCGAAAAACAAGGAGATGCACATCATCAATAGAGAGGAGAAAAACATCTATTACCATAGATAATACCATAATCCAGCCATGCAATGAGCCCTTCACAAGATTGAATAAGTACAATACACCTGAAGGCTCCAAAGAGCACCTGTATGTTTTCACCACAAAGACCCAGCAGCGCTTCTACTCCATTGTCTTCAAGTATGAAGATCTTTTACTAAAGTAAACGTAGTAATACTACAGTGTAAAAATACTTTGTTACAAGTAAAAATCTTGCATTCAAAGTCGTACTTAAGTAACAAAAGTATTAGCATCAAAATATATTTAAAGTAGAGCTGATTTGAAGTACTTTATATTCTGCTGGGTAACTTTTTTTTTGGATAATATTTTTATTTAAGAAAAATAACATTATTCACAGATATATAAATAAATAATAGAGCATTTTCACTTTCTCCCGACCTCCACTGCCTTGGTTCAAAATTGAGTAATAAGATAAATATATATATAGAGAGATTTTTTAAATAACGAACAAAATGTTTAACTTAACCTGTGATAATACATCATAATGTATGCATAATGTAAAGTACAATATCAAAATGGAATGGAGTAGAAGTATAAAGTAACACAAAATGTATATACTCAAGTAAAGTACAAGTACCTCATAATTGTTAATTAAGTACAGTACTTGAGTAAATGTAGTTAGTTACATTCCACCACTGTAACTAAATGTATGAAATGGTCAACCAGTAGTGATCGTGAGAGGATGCATGAAAGTGTAGTATTGTATGTTGTAAAATAAAGATAAGTGACGAAACCAACGAAAGCAGATGTGGTGCGAGAAGGAGTGAGAGAGGAGTGAGAGAGAAGGAATGGGGACGGCTGATCCTAGACTGGCGAGGTGCACCCAGTTGGACTTATACAGTCTCCGCCTACCAGGAGCTGCAGGGAGACACCAAACACAACACAGGGCACACCTTTTCATCAACTCCACTATAATTATTTGGTACATGAAGGCAAAGGAAACAAAGAAAAAAACACAAAGCAATCTCAGACAGAAGTTTTCCAAAGCTAATCAAGGTTTAATCAAGGTTTGGTTACAAAGATAAAGCACGTAATAAATACACACACGCACACAGAGAATCTACTGCATTCAAAATGAGTTTCATTGGATGCCGTATTGAATGAAAAAGACTAAAATATAATAAGATTAATAATAACATAAGACTAAGAATATAGAAATTCAATTGCCACTGCTATTAATATTCCGGTTTGTTTTTCTTTTCTTCTTTTTCACTTGGTTTTTAATCAAACGTATCAGAAAAGTCGAAAGAAATACAATTAGAAATAAACTAAACAAGCTCAACATGGACGGTTGTTCTGACGAACAGCTGCTGGTTTTGCACAAAAGGTTCAAATAACTGCTAAACTGCTCACCTCTAAATGCACGGGACAGCAGCTCGGTCGTACAGTAGGTGATGCCGAGCAAAGTAAAAACATGTCTGGTTGAGCACCCAATTTGACTGTTATCAGGCCATTAAATAGGCGTCATCAGTCGCTATAAGCACCACAGACGTGGGTCAGTAGGGGCCTACTATGCCTTCTACGTTGTAAAAGTGAAAGTGAAACTTAAAAGCAACACGTTCTAACACGTAAAACTGAATGAAACGTCACCTTCTGAACACAAACAAAAAGGCATCTTTAGGTTTAGGTAACAAAACTACAACTTATTTAGGTTTAGGCAACAACAAAAAACATGTTTAGGTAACAATACTACAACTTATTTAGGATTAGGCAACTAAAAAACAGGTTTAGGCAACAAAACTACAACTTATTTAGGTTTAGGCAACAAAAAAACAGGTTTAGGCAACAATACTACAACTTATTTAGGATTAGGCAACTAAAAAACAGGTTTAGGCAACAAAACTACAACTTATTTAGGTTTAGGCAACTAAAAAACAGGTTTAGGCAACAAAACTTCAACTTATTTAGGATTAGGCAACTAAAAAACAGGTTTAGGCAACACAACTACAACTTCTTTAGGTTTAGGCAAAAAAGAAAATCAAGTTTAGGGAAAAACATTGTGCTTTGGGTTAAAATAACTACGAACACAAAGACAACTACCCATTGTTGGTTTCACATGTGACAAAATCCGATCTTGTGGGTGCTGTCGTGTTCTTTTATACCTTCTTTCAGAGATTTACCATGTCAATAGATGATAAAACCTACTAGTGGGTGTAGTAGGCCTCTATTGACCCACATCTATGGTGCCTATAGCGACTGAAATCGCCTATTTAATAGCCTGACAACAGTCTAAGCGGCTGGGTTGAGAGACTTTCAGTGTGTCATACCCACAGCTACAGTACAACACAAATTCAAGGTCACACAGGCCTCGCTCTACCTCGCCTGAATAACTTAACACCCTTGTTTTTTTTTTTGCGCTCTACTTTGGAAAAGGTGCGGCATCAAGGGCCGGTAAGCAACACCAATTTTCCATGTTTCAAATGGGTCATGATGACGCATGAAAACGAACAGAGAATTTTTTGTGTCAGTTTGGTTTGGAAGCTGTCAACAAAAAGTAAAAGGCCTTGTATGTGCACCTGCTAGAGCTGAACCTTTTCCAACATGCAGACTGTGTGGGTGTTTAGCATTCAGCCTGCCACTCACACACACACACACACACATGCAGATACACAAACCTGCTCTGTGCTCCTGCTTTGCTCAAAATCAGTCATTTATTCATGTCGTTCTTATTTTAAGGGGACATTCTTCATCTTAAAAGACTCTTAAGAAATTGTATAAATATAAAACTTAGCATTTGAATACACACGTCTCTTACTTAATTGATATTTCTTGTAAGTAAGTGAGTCCTTGAGCGATCCCATACAAAAATCAGCAGATGAACATTAGATATGTACAAGATATCATACTTAATGCAGTACATAGAATCAGATTTTTAGTATTTCTTTTTAAATATGCCATCAGTGAGAGAGTTGCTGTTTGGACCAGGTTGGCTCTTACTGAGAAATGTGGTAGTTTTCAGGCCTCAGGTCAGATTTGAGCTCCCAACATGAACTGAACCTAAGGAGGTGTTGGAGAGGACTGCTATATTTTACACTCTGGGTGGGCACACAGGATAAGGCAAACATTTCGAAACCCATATTCAAGTTGCTGTATAATTGCAGGAAGGTACATTTCCCATCATGCCTATGGTCCATCCACACCCAAACCAGTTTCTGTCATCATGCCGTTACCCTTTTGTGGCCAGCTCTTGTTCTTGAAACAAATCTATACTCAAAACAAAAGACATTAGTCACTCTCATCCCGTATTCATCCCGTCTGTCCGGCTATCACTCGACTTGCTCCGGCTCGGCGTCCATGCAAGTCTCCCACGGGTTCCTGGGCATCTGGGGCATGGAGAGGAGCAGGAGGGCGAAGCCGGTGAGGAAGAGGAGGATGAAGCCGGTGCAGGCGCAAGCGAAGGACCAGGAGTAGTAGTATTCGATCCAGATCGTTTCCTCGCTCTCGATCATGCGCTTGACCGATTGACGCATCACCTCCAGTGAGATGAACGCGCAGAGACCTGGGAGGAGGGAGATGTGTAAAGTTATAGCCCTCATTACATGACAGACTGTAAAACGCTGCAGGGAAATTGAGAGTTTGTTGGTTAACTGAGCTCACCCGCAAATGCGTAAAACATGCCAGCAGGTTTGAGGAGGTAGTCTCGTCCTTTGCCTTTACCGGTACACGATCCCAACACACACAGAGTGCCCAGGATCATGAAGGCCAGACTGAAGATGGAGATGGCTGCGGCCGAGATGTTGTACTCTGGAAAGAAAGAGACGGAGAGTGTCGACATGATGTGGTTCCTAAATGTCCCTTACGAAAAAGGACTATACTTCAAGTTTATTTTATGAAGTATATCTCAAGTATACTTTATGTAGTGTGACGGCCTTGTCAGCGTGATTCTCTGGCCCAATTTCGATCCGGCCCATACACCCTCCCTCTCCGTGGTGGAGTGAACCCCGTTTGTAGTCACAATCACAGCTCAATGAAGCTCCCTTCTTTAAGGTGGAGGGGATCAATACAGCAGCCACTTTGGGACAAACTTCACTCTCTACGGTTACGAAATAAATATCAGAATCAGAAATACTTTATTGATCCCCGGGGGGAAATTGAGGTCCATTTTGCTCCCGTTCTAGAATATAAATAAAAATATATAAAAATAGAGAAATATAGATAATAGAGAAAATATAAATAAGAAACATATATAACAGCAGTGCAAATAATAATGCTGAAAAATAGGATCTATTCAAATTATATAATTGCACGCATTTAGAAAAATTCAAATTATTGCACAGCTTAATGAATGCACTAAATGATTGTACTTTTAAGTCAGTATTGCACAGCTGAAGCTCCTCCTCGGGAAAAAAAGAATAAATATATGTATATATATTCTAGACTAAACAAGGGTATATTTGATCCTAAATATAATCTATTTACATTATGTTGTCGACGTTTGTATGACAATAAAGTAGAATAAATGAAATGTCTATCAGTTTGAGCAGTTTACAAGTAAATGTTTGTACTGGTAGTCGAACAGAGCTGACATCAGAGCGTGTTCTGACGAACACAAAGCGGCGTTGCACGTCATCAGTGAGGGCAGCTGGTTACGTCGGCATCGATGCAGGCTCGCTGTTGGAGGGTTTTAGAACCCACTTCCACTCCCCATAAATTGGTTTGGAATGGCACTTAATATGGTGGACCCTCCACGCTAAAGGCGCAAACGGAGTGGAAGTGGGTAGGGAGAAGGTGTAGGGGGTGGTTTGGAATTGGGCCTCTATCTTGGCCTGCCTGTTTGCCTCTGTCAGTTCCCCTTATTGCCTGGCCACTCCCCTCTCATCAGGAGATTGGCCTCACCTGCTGGGAGCAGATAAAAGCAGGCTAATTCTGAGATGGTCTCTCTCTCTCTCCCCCTCCCTCCCTCATGGAAGGCTGGTGCCTTGCAGGCTTTCTACAGCACATACTCCAAAGTAAACTACTCAAAGTAAACTACAGTGCCCACGTTCATGGTAAAGATGGAACATGTCACTCTGTGTGTCTCACTGGTGTGTTTTAAAGCTCTATGGCACAGAGGAATAAGAGCCATCAGGCTTTGGCTACGCAGGCAATACTTGTTAGTAGGATCAATTCACTGCTGGTTTTGATCTTTTCATGGGATTAGTTGACTATAAAAAAATATAAAATATCACTAGACATAAAAAATATACTTTATGAATGTAATATGTTTACAGATACAGGGCGTCTGTAATAGGAACAGCAGCTGGCTTGTTTTTAGCGATCAGAGAGGTGGATAGGATGTGAGGCCTTTGATCTGCCGCCTGTTCGCCTGTGAGCCATGCCCAGGGGAGAGGCTCTCCTTTGGGGGAGAGAGAGCCTTCATCTTGTGCTGTCAGGGGAGGACGGGCCGCACCCTGAACTCACTCTGTTCTCTCTGAGATACCGCATGTGTGGAGCTCGTTGGTCGGCGAGCTCAACACCAAAGTTTCTCAACACCGAGAGCAAGGTAGACATCAAAAGATACCAGTGTTTCAGTGATAGAGGGCTTGAGCTGAAGGATTTCTCTTTCCTCAGAAACATATGATTGACATATAAAAAAGTCTGTTAAGGGAAATAAAAAAAAGAAGCTTCAATCAGGCCAAAAGGTGTTTGAGTTTGAAGTCACAGTATTGGAGAATATGTGTGTGATATGTGAGACAGTATATAGCTTTGCTCTTCATGTGTATATGTATGTATGAGGATGTGTTGTGTATGCATACTCTATGTGTATATATTACATGTTCATGTATGCATATGTTCTGTGGGTTCATGTGTATTGTTGAATTATTTATGTGTATAGGCATGTGCGCAGGTTGCTTTACGTTTGTAGGAGATATTTGTTTGAAAAAAAAAAAAGTTTCAAGAGTAAAGATTTGTTTTAGTTCCCTTTCTCGACCAGATCTGGCATGTGCCAACCCTTACATATTTCCCCTTTCTATACACACATTCACACACACACACACACACACACAAACACACACAAACACACACACATCCACGTGTTTTCATGACTTTTGAGGACATTACATTGACATTATATTAATTTCCTGGAAACTTATACCCTTACTGTGACTGCTACCTGCCCAATCCTAATCCTTACCCCAACCTTAACCTAAACCTAACTTTACCCTAACCCTGAACCAAGTCCTCACCCTCAAATATAATGATTTACATTATGTGGACATGCATTTTGTCCCCATTTGGAAGGCGAGTCCCTACAATATAACTGTGTAAACAGGTTTATGTCTCCACAACGTGAGTAATACACACACACACCGTGAGGAAGAAGAAAGTCCTCCATAATAAGATGGCACAATATCGTCTACGTAGACATTTTGCACAGTTTACTTATGTTTTTAAGATATATGAAGAGCCTCCAAATGTGTCACGGTCTGGCGCTGTGTCCTTTTCCTTTTTGTTTGGACTTAAGACTATATTGTGTTTATACTCTTAGTACTGATTTTTATATATTTTTTTCCTTTGGATTACCTTATCTGAACCTTCCTGCCGGACCAGCTGCATTTTTGTTCCCAGTAAGTTTTCTTTCATTAAATCATTGAACTCAGCCTGTCTCCTCGTCCTTTTCTGCATCTGGGTCCAAGTCTTGTTTTTCCTGATAACTCTGACAAAATGCCCAAATCCATTCCTACAGCATTCTTGACTATTCTCAACTTGCAATATTTTCATTAAATTATTTTCTACTGGCGAACTCCCTATGACAGATTGGAGTACTTACTGTATGGATGGATGTGCCCGTGGTTGACATACAGTACATCTGCTACGCTCATTCAACCTAATGCACCGTTATGATAGGCCTATGGCTCAATCAAGAGTGAATAACACTACAGGGAACTTAGATCGGTGCTGCAATCATTCCAGCAAACTTGCAATGTGTCTCTCAAAGGCAGGTCATCAGCACTGGGATGCTGCATGTGTGTGTGTGTTAGAGGATGGGGGAGGCGTATCTATGTATAGTTGCATTAGCATCTCTGAGTTTAGGGCGTGGGTGTGTGTGTGTACAACTTCATGCTCAAGACTGTTCGCATTTACGCCCCAATAATTGAGACATTGTGACAGTGCTCCACATGTGCTCGGCCCCCTAACGCACATTACATGGGAGCGCTGTCACACAACATGCGCTGGCTGGGCTCAGTGCGGTCACAGCTGTAAGTAGCAGGGTCACTGGAGAGAGGATGGAAGGAATGGAAGATGGAGGGAATGAATGGGGGCTGGAAGACACACACAGCTCTGAAATGTTGACTGTACTGTACAGTTACATGTCTTGCACTGTTCCCCGAGGCAACATGTGTGAAACACTGTCAGCCTTGTGTCAGTACACACTGTGAATTCTGGCGACCGTCATTGGGGAAGCAAACTCCAGTGAGAAACTGTTGCATTTTCAAAAAGCATTAATATATGCGTCTTCCAATTAGGGCTGTCAAACTTAACGCGAAGATGATAACGCGTTAATTTGAAATTTGTTTTAACGCCACTAATTTCTTTAACACATTAACGCAATCAATCTTTCAGAGGTTTTAAAGCTGGATCTAGAAAATCTAAGGAACCCATTGCTATCAACCATACTAGCTTGTCACGAAAGAGGTTAGATAATGCTGCAAGTTACGCTAAAATTTTAGGGAGGAAAAACTGGCATGGCCATTTTCAAAGGGATCCCTTGACCTCTGACCTCCAGATATGTGAATGAAAATGGGTTCTCTGGGTACCCACGAGTCTCCCCTTTACAGACATGCCCACTTTATGATAATCACATGCAGTTTGGGGCAAGTCATAGTCAAGTCAGCACACTGACACACTGACAGCTGTTGTTGCCTGTTGGGCTGCAGTTTGCCATGTTATGATTTGAGCATATTGTTTATGCTAAATGCAGTACCTGTGTCATTGTTTTGTGTTGTTAATTGATTTCTAATAATAAATATATACATACATTTGCATAAAGCAGCATATTTGCCCACTCCCATGTTGATAAGAGGATTAAATACTTGACAAATCTCCCTTTAAGGTACATTTTGAACAGATAAAAAATGTGCGATTTATCGCGATTGATCATGGACAATCATGTGATTAATCAGGATTAAATATTTTAATCGATTGACAGCCTGTATACTTCCAATATAATTCAAACATGGCTGAGGCACTCTTTAAAAATAAACATATCACATGCAATGCAGGGCCAGTGCATTGTATATGTGGGCTCTGTTTTTGCATAAAAAGATATAAAGTTTTTCCAGTAATGACCTGTTTAAGCACATTGACTTTTAGCCAGTTGGACAAAGGGTTGGGAAAACATTGCCTTTCACCCGGGACTTCATCATGTCCTATGAAGAGTTTTGTCATTGACAGCCGGTTAAATACACCTGCTGCGCTGTTCAGCGGTCAGAAGTGAGACATGAATGAAACTCTGAGCCCACAGAGAGCAGCAGCAGCAGCAGGTGAGATCAGTCGGGAATATGTGATGCAGCTATAGCTTGATGTTCAACTTCACACAGACTGGGATGTCCTAATATTCCAAAGAACATATTATCAAAATTAATTCACAAATTAATTTTTTCATGTTTAGACAGGATGGAATGAAAGTACCCACGAAGGGGAACCGAGAACAGAAACTTACCTTTTTGTGTTTTATATTCAAATATCTCAGAATCCCTCCCCGGAGTGAAGTGTCCGAAGTAAGTGCAGTTTTCCTCTGTGGAAAGAAAAGAAAAGAAAATAGGATTTAGTTCAAAGTTACTCCTCAATTAATTTGTTGGCCACCTGGAGGCAGCACAACTGGCTCTTAACACAACATATCATTATTATATTATCACCACGTAAAGTTGTCATGGCTGATGTATTAGCAGCTGCCTATTTACACATCCAGAAGACGCCGAGCAACATCATATCATTTATTTGGATTTGGAGTCACATTTGTGTCCCGCTGCAACACAGTCTCACGGCAGCTCGTGAAATAGTCATGAATTGAAGCTCAGCACGACTTTCAACGATGTATTTTTTGTGCATTTTCCTACGGATGTCCAGCAACACGTGACGCATGCGTCAATTTCCGCTCTAGTCTTTTCAAAATAAAACTACTCAGTTAGGTTTAGAAATAGATTGACTTGGTTAGGCTTAGGCAACAAAACTACTTAGTTAGGTTTAGGAAAAAAACGTGGTTTGTGTTTAAATAACACCGGAAGTGGCGTAACTGACAAAAACTACTCATTTAGGTTTAGAAATAGATTAACCTGGTTAGGCTCAGGCAACAAAACTACTTAGTTAGGTTTAGGAAAAGATCGCGGTTTGAGTTTAAATAACACCAGAAGTGGTGTAACTTAGAAGTTACTTGACAAAAACTACTCAGTTAGCTTCAGGAAGAGATTGTTGTTTAGGTTAAAATAACTTCAGAAGTGCTGTAACTTAAGTACGGAAGTTACGTGATAAATAATTCAACTCTGACTTTTGTTCTCACGGGACACGAACACCGGTCTCCTGGGCGAAGATCCTGTGTTTTTTGACCCACCTCTACACCCCGACCTCCTTCTCCCTACATGGTGTTCGCTGCTTTTTACACTTCCCAGTTTAGTATTAAGTGGATAACATACAAATTGATTTTGTGCTGACCATCATGGAAAAACATGTGAAATACATGTACATGAATCAATACTTTCAATTTCGTAACTCTTTAACGGATTGCTGTGCGACTGGGCTTAATATTCACTCCATTTTAGCTCTGTTTTGTTCTCCTCCAACTCTTGAGGGAAATATCTGGCTCTGCTAAATGCTTCACTACGTTGAGCAGGTAACTGTGTCTGTATGGAGTTTCGTGTTTGGCAGGTAGATGTGGGCTTTTAAAGCTTTTTTGCTGAAAACAAGCTACTTGCTGCTAAAACCTCAACACTAAGCTGAAAAAAACGCTCTTTAATTAATAGAGAATCCTCTGTGGGTTATTAAGTTTTAATAATTAAACCTTCACTGAATTTGACTGAACTGTTCTTTGATGTATTTTATTGAAAAAGTTCGGCCTCGTCTCATGAAATTTCATGACATTAAAATTTAAACATCTTTATATGCAAATACATGCTTAACGCATAAAAAGTGAGGGAGCCATCAAGAAAGGGTCATGTAGCGGAGACATGACAGTAATAGTTAATTAGTTAATTAAAATGGCACCGTATGGAGGCTTTTAACTGCTTCCAACTCTGATGACAGAGTCTGTTGTGTGGGAGGTTTCCGCTGTGTGCTCAGTCTTTGATTCTTTGATTCTTTGTTTGGCAAAATCTTTCTTTAATTTAAACCAAGTTCAACCACATTTGAAGTTGGTGGCCAATAAACCAATAAAGTTGACATGTCATGAATACCTTTTGTTGTAAACTCGACTCCTAATGTGTGTTTTAGAATTCATTTGTATTTCACTGAATACTACGGCTGTCAAAGTTAATGCCATAATAATGCAAGTTTGTTTTAATGCCACTAATGTCTTTAACGCATTAACACAATCAATCTTACGGAGATTGTAGCGAAGTCAGTTTTAAAGCTATGTGAAGATGCTGGTATCATATGAAACTAGAAAACGTATGAAATCCATTGGTACCAATCATGTCATAATAGCTTGTTGCAGAGGAGGTTAAATAACGCTCCAAAACTTACACTAGATTTTAGCAAGGAAAAACGGTCATGGCCATTTTCAAAGGGGTCCCTTCACCTCTGACCTCAAGATATGTGAATGAAAATGGGTTCTATGGGTACCCACGAGTCTCCCCTTTACAGACATGCCCACTTTATGATAATCACATGCAGTTTGGGGCAAGACATAGTCAAGTCAGCACACTGACACACTGACAGCTGTTGTTGCCTGTTGTGTTTCAGTTTGCCATGTCATGATTGGAACATATTTTTTTATGCTAAATGCAGTACTTGTGAGGGTTTCTGGACAATATTTGTCATTGTTTTGTGTTGTTAATTGATTTCTAGTGATACATATATACATACACTTGCATAACGCAAGCATATTAGCCCACTTCAATGTTGATAAGAGTATTAAATACTTGACAAATCTCCCTTTAAGGTACATTTTGAACATATAAAAAATATGCGATTAATCGTGATTAATTATGGACAATCATGCGATTAATCGCGATTAAATATTTTAATCGATTGACAGCCCTACTGAATACTCCTAATAAAGTTGTGTTTAGGGCCATGCCTCCTTTCTTTGCTGAGCCACTGAACTCAGTCAGACTTCTATTCAATCTTAGATAAATAATAGATGGATCAATTTCTATATGTGAAGCTTTGTCACACATACTTTAGCACCATATGCATCATATGACACTTTGAACACTTCACATATCTCACATTGTTTTCCAAAAGCATCTCACAGATTGACACCACCAGGATAAAGTTACCACTAAAACGGTTGTGTGATGCCGTGCAGACGCCGGTCTGCTTTGTGTGGTTTGACTGTCAAAGTAAAAATGGTAACAGCAGACATCACATTCATTTTTTTCTCGGGCGTGCGAGGTGTTAAACCTTGAGGGATTTGCACACATAAATCCTGGCCGCTTTATGTGATCACAGACTGGTTTGGTAGAGTAAATATTCTTTGATGCTGTGCCAAGTGTAAAAAGAAAAAGAAAAGAAAAGAGGTTTCCTTTCAAATCTTGATTATAATTGATTTATCTCATATCACATATTTCCTGTAGGGGTTTAAACATGTATACATGGTTGAAAGCAGTTGATCAGGTGCACACAGGGCAGATCCCACTTAACATATAAAGGTTGTGTCTGAAGAACGTCTTCGCAATAAATAAAAAGATAACAGGTGGGCTCAGATCATATGTGCAGAAAGAACGTTTCTGTACACCAGATCACTCTGTCACTTCAACTCTCACGCAAAGTCAAGTGCACATCAGTGATCTTGGTCGTGCTCTGTGGTCTTCGCTCACACGCATGTCCATAACTCCCCCCTGGCTCACCACGGGACATTGGTGAAATGCTTTCATGTGAGAATATGTAGTACTGCATGGTATCGTATAACGATTTCAAGCTTGACGACCCACACTGGGATGGTGGATAATTTCCCTCTGTACCCTGTAAACCATGAAAATAAGCCGAAGGAGATGTCAGATGGCTCCACCGGGAAATAGCACAGAGTAATGATTGATATAATAGGCACAAGCAATAACTCTGAGTCATATTTTTCTAAGCCAAGTCAACATTGCAATGTTTACAAAAAGCTCTCCTTTGAAATTACAAGCTTTTAAAATGCTGTGGGCCAACACAATGTGGTGCAAAAAAAATATGTTTTTTATGAATGAAGACAGGGACAGCCATAAAAAAGGTTGTTACTAAGCAACAAGCTCCACTGTTTTCACTGTATGAGGGTGTGATAGAGGCTTGTACTTCTGAGCCAAACCTTGCATTTGAAAGGGAGGATGGAAAATATCTTTGAACTTCACTCATTTCACTCACAAATATTCATGTTTTTAAGGAAATGCAAATGCACCACTCAGTCTACTTTATCACCATAAACAACTCTTTCAATGGCAGGAAACATGGTCTCATCTCTGGGTGATTTCTTTTTAGGTCCAGGGTAGAAAAGTGTAAGAACCAGCAGGCCAAATGACTCTTCATTCACCAAATGCATATCTGGTTTGTTATGTATGTTTAGTCGGAGCCCCTCAGCATTTATTAAGCCTTTGAGCTCATTATCTGCATCGAGCAGCTTTATTCCCACATGTGACTGGATGTGTGTTGCCTAATTACACCTTTTTTGTACCATCTTTGGAGCTTGTCCCCATGAAAACATACGGGGAGAAGCCGGTGGTCATAAATTAATCTGTATTCATCAGTGGAAGCACGGCGCCACGGGCAGACACACGCACTGCCGCGCCACTTGTTGCTGTTCTTCGTCCTGCTAGGCGCTGCTGACAAGCTCTGTAAAGCCTCTCTAGTTCCTAATGGAGCAATCCGTCATCGCTCACAAAGATCAGTTGAGGACGTTGGATTAGCAGCATTTGTGCGCATCACGGATCTCACTTTTTATAGCTTTGTTGTGAACCGTCTATTCATTTTGTTTACGGCAGGAGCTAAGATTGGCCCAGACCTTGAGGCCCTTGTTTTTGTTTTGTCGGCTCTATTTGGGTGTCGTAACCTTCCACATTCTTGGGCCTATTAGCAAAGACAAGTGGAGACAACTTCAATTATACAAGTGAATATGCCACCAAAATATGTGTATTTTTCTATGAAGCCTGGCAGGTTTTAACACTAAACGTTTATGACAAATCATGCGCAAAAGGAAATTACATTTACATTTACTCTACATTTTACTTCTGATACCTGTTGGGTTTTGTCACTCCAAATAAGTAACCTGGAGCTTTGATCAGCCAAAGACCCTGGGAAAACCCATATGGACACATGTCTATATTGGTTGGTCATTTGAGTGCCTATAAAGGCAAAATACCACTTGTACCACTTTGTTTTTGGACTATGCATCCGCGGGGAGAGTAAAGTAATTTGAGTGACCATGTGGGCTGCGCGGAGATGTGAAGCCGCAGGAGGCTCTCGTGGGAACAGTTTGATGGGACAGCAGGCCTTACAGCTATGCCGGACTCTTCCATGCGGCCCCGTCACTCAGAGGAACCACTTGACCCTCACAGCTTCCACCCAAGACAGCTGAGTATTTACGTGGCCTATATTTATAACCACAACGACTGCTTGCTGAGCAGTTTGCACGATATGATTAAAGAAATCACGCCCTTACTGTTTCTGGAACCGTGGTTATTCCCCGTCTTTGTATGCTGTGACGAAGAGGATCATGTTGCTTATTTACAGCTCAGGAAACCAGTATAAAAAGAGACCCCGATATGAAAAGAAAGCAGGACAACTCAGACTGGGCTCTTGCACCTAAAGCTAAAATAAGTAAATTCTGGCTTCTTTCTTTGAGCTGCAACGACATATAATGTAAATCTGCTTTATACGCATAAAAGTGTTTCTGAGATCATCTCACCATCTGTGCTTTGTCAGCAGTAGACCTAAACAACAACTCAGCCCATATTTTCCACATGAGTGTCTCACAGAGAGAGAGGGACCTCCACACACTGTTTAAGACCTGCTTTGGATCAAAGGTTGATACCTCGCTGAAGGCGCGTGGCTATAAACAATAATGTTCCTGTCCAAATACAGTTATTGGGCCGGGAGAAGCCCCTGGAGACCGATGGATTTACCTCCTTCTTAAATAAAGGCTGCAAAGGTGGCCAACGCAAATCACATATATTATTATAGACATGAAAGCCTTTTGTGAGGAACAAGTGTCTAGAGAAGGCGTTCTGGCTTTGCAATGCATATAATGTAATAAACTCACTCTCCAAATATTTATAGATCACCACTCTCATGTATGTATACAGATAAAGGCTCTTGAAGCATTTGCAATCTGAAGAATTCCCCGCATGCCTGGGTGGGCCGAGCTGATTTAATAAATTCAGCACATGCCTGCCATGTCTGCACCAATGAACCTCCCATTTGCATCTGCTCCAGGAATGGCCTCTGCAGTGCTGACAGCATCTAACAGTCATCCATCAGTCAGGACATATTTTGGGAGTTTCTCTCAGCTTTGTGAGTTGGACAAAATTGGTGGGGAATTTCCAAGCTAATTTACATAAAGCGACACGCAGCGTCAGGTTGGTTAATGGTTTCTCAGATAACGGTCAATTTGCCAGCGCGGTTCTACAGCTGAGTGACTCTCACAACAAGTCATTGAGACGTGAGTCGCAGCAGGGCAGCAGCTGCTCAACTCTGTTTACATCCATTTGATTCAATTACAATCACTAAGGGCTGTGGCGGAAGACGTATTTAGATCCTTTACTTAAATACAAGTAATACCACAACCTGCTCCATTAAAATCATTATATTCCAAAGTGCTATTGTAGGCTATAAAGTAACATAACATTTAAGGGTTACACTTTATTTTATGGGTCCTGGGTCCCATTTCCTTGGAAGTGATCTATGTAATTTGGGACTAATTATAAAGAAAATAGAGAGTGTGTTCTGACACAGAAGCCATTCATTAATTAGAGTTTTATGAAGAGTAGTTGGGCAGAGTTTATACGCTGTTGTTGATTTAGAAGAGTTAAGACTTAATGAATATAAAAACTGACTGTGACTCACATACACCAAAGTAAATGTGTAAATGTGAAGTGGAAATGTTATTCTTCATATTTGTTGAATTGTATTGAATTTCCGCTGCACAGAAAGACCAATTTTATATATTTTTTTCAGCTGACCTGCTGTGCTGCGCACTGACTAAAGATGGTTATGAGGAAACTTTAGGACATATAAAAAGTGTTACCAATGGGTTTCATGTACGCCCCCCCACTCCCCCGCCCCGCCACCAAAATCTAATGTTGTTCATCGTGCCACACCCCACCCCTCCAAAAAATTTCATTCAAATCCAAAGAGGACTTTTGGAGTAATCCTCCAAACGGACAAACCAACAAACCAACAAACAAACCAGGCCTCGTCGGAGGTAATAAAAGTATAAGCACCTCAAAATTGTATTTAAGTATTTTCTTAGATAGTTTCCTTCACTGATTGGGGGCTATATTAAAGGGAATTTCCTGAGGATGCTCCATAGTGTTTATATGCCAGGTACAGGCTCCCATGTTGTATGGAGCATCAATTGTCTGCAGGATATATGCTGTATTTTTACTAATAAATACAGAAAGTAGACACCAATCAGCTGTTGTGGTGTTTGGTGTTTGCTGAGTGAAAGCCTGCAGCCTCTTGGGACTTCATTGGCTCATGTTTTGCCATCTCTGGCTGATGTCACATATCTACTGTAGTCTGGTTAGCAGTCTGCTTGCTGGCATCCTCCCAAGGATGGCCCTGTGACGGGGCTGCATTCACTCAATGATGGCTGACAGTGGTAAAAAAATATTTTCCTCTAGTATGTTTCAGACGAAAAATCAACTATGACAACTATTTTTAAAGTAAAAAAAGTAGTTTATTACATTATGGAAGACTGCATGCATGTCAATAACAACATAGGGTCTTCTGTTTCACAAGGAAGTTTATAGAAGTGTTAAATATCATGTGCCAAGCTGAGTGATCGTGCATCAGGAGCTCTATTCTTGGAAGCTTACCTCAGAGCTGGATTGCATTAAAGGCACCTCACAGTTATAGACAAACATTATTAATACAGAAATGTAATTTTTGCTCCAATTTTCTCTTACCTCCAGGCAGGCTGATGGGTCCGCAGCCATGCTCCGGCTTGTAGTTTTCCGAGCTGATGTAGATGTACTTCTTGCACAGCCTCCACAGGCCGAAGTGGGCCGCCTCGCAGGTCTCATTGACTTTCTCCACCCGCGGGCTGAGCACAGCCCAGTGGTCCGTTACCACCGCAGTGAACATGCAAGCCATGCCCACCAGCAGCACGAAGATGGCAATCCTTATCTTTGTGCGCTTGTGCATGTTTCCAGGTGGTGAGATTTCTGTTCAGTGAATATTCTTCCCCTGATATGATATATAAAAAAAAAAAAATCTATAAAATTGGATGTTCTGCAATGTGAACACAGTGGTCTCTGTGTCCCAGGGGCTTCTTTCCTCAGTGAATGCAGCAAGCTTCCCACAAAGTCTCTTCTTCTTTTCTCTCTCCACGCCAAAGACTAGTGTCTTCTCTTCCCCCTGTCGCAAATCTGAGCCTCTGGTTCGAAGGGAAAGGGGCCAGACTGCTCTGTCCTAGTTTCAAGTCCCCTTTTCCCTACTCACTATGAGCTGCTGTACAACTGTGGGGCTGCAAGTTTAGACTTACAGCTGTTGAGGCAGATCAAGAAAGTTGATGACCAAACCAACTGCCATGGTGAGCAATGGGCGTGGGGGCGACGCTGCATGTGTTGGTAGGTGTTTTGCTGGCTGGGTGCCGGATACTATAAATGTGACCGGTGAGTCAAGTTGTCAGGCTGTCTGCTTATTCGGTTACAGTGCCAGTGGGTGGAGATGTGTAACGTGCCATAATAAGTGGACTCACATAAACAGTTTCATGTTATCCATATGTACACGCAACTTTCAAAATGGTTCTCACTCCATCTATAGTTTCCATCCATCGACAGTGGTGTTTTCACTCCCTGCCTCACTTCAACGCTGCCTCGCTGTGTGTTTGTCTCTGTAAACTGTTTACTGTAGGCTATATGGAGGAAGTGAATGTGTTTATAAAAAGCAGCAGCAGTCAACAGTAGAGTTTCCCTGATGGAACAATATTGCTTTTAGTAATTCCTGTCAAGGTGCCCATTAAACACCATGTGTTATAATCCAGAGACCAACTGCTTCTTTTATTGAAATGCTTAGTGTGTCATCTCTACAGTGTCAAGGTAAAATATTTCGTTGACATTTCTCCTCACTTGTGTGAACTTATCAGAGGTGGTTTTAAAAGATGAAGTCAGTACGGCCATTCTGCCCTTTTGTTTAGAAATAATATTTTCCTGAGAATATGAGTGGATACGTCAGCCATAAAGGCCTTGTAGAAGTAACAATACCTATCTCACAAAAGAAAACAGGAGCTTTCATAAGTGTTATGCCACGTAAAGTTCACAGAGTTTCCTGCACATAAGGCCACATGTAGAAGGTTCAGACAGGCACAGTGGTGGCCTTTAAAGAAATTAATCATTTCTGAGTGCACTGCTGTTTCACTGCGTGGATGAACAGGTAATGATAACACCAGTCACATATAATGTGAGGGTACTGTAAATGTACTGCCCAGCCTATGACATTACAGACATTTACTTTAAAGAGAAGAATTCACATTCAGATATTGTTATTGCTCATCTTTTTGTAAGCTTCAGTGCCTGCCCAATTGCCCAATAGAAAATGCTTGAACCTGCTCTTTTCTGCTGTAGCCTATTTTATAGAGCAGATAACAACTTCAATAGGCTTTTTCACAGTAAACATGTTTACTCGTCACATGGTGCCTTCAAATGGGGTCGTGTTTATCGTGTTCACGAGAAGAGTCCATATGAACGCCCCCCTCTTGTGGTATTCACGACCTCGTAAGTGGAAAGTTTCTGAAAGCTCGAGTTGTTACGTGTTTGTTGACGTTGTCAGAAATGGCGGAGGCCTTGGAAGTTTTCGGTGCATAATAAGTTAATATATTGTCATTTTAGTCATACATCGTTTTTCTTCGTAATTTCATAATATGTCTGAGGAAAATTACGACAGTAACGTTGCCGTTTCTTAGGAGGTGGAGTGTTAGGAAGCCTGACCAAAGTGGCTTAGAGTGCAGGAGGAGACTCTAGGAACTTTGTCCAGTTGTGAAAAAAAAGGAGTTTTATTATCAGCGCCACCATACTACATGTGTAACAAAAATATACTGTATACAGACATAATGAAACAAATAGTTAGCTCAGCTTTAACTGAATAAAACTCAACTCATGATACAATAACTTATAGTAACCAAACATCACATGCACACAGAGATCCTTCCCCGTACTAGGTCAAAACAAATGCTTATATAGTCCCTTCAGTCACTCAGCAGCAGGCTGTACCATTCTCCCAGGAAACATAGACTCTTCTCTGAAAAGAGATGACTAATGACGTAGGTAATTCCCACTAAATTAGTACTAAAACGCTTTCACACACATCCCATACATAACATACATTTGCAAACCATGGTTAAACTGATCACAATACAAACATAATTCCTTTATCCAAATTAACCCCCCCCACCCTCACCTTGCTTGGTCTACTCCGGTGACATCACTGATGATGTCACTGGAGTGCATAAGAGCAGGAAGTAGTTGGGTGCCTCTTCCTTTTGTCTGTGGAGCACATGGTGGGTATGGTAGGTATGAAAGCTGATTAACTTAACTAAACTTAACAATGCTGGTCCGTGTTTTAATTTAACCAAAAAGTTGTATATGCTCTGTAACCAAACTTACTACCAAACACAAATAAACCTGGGATAGAATATGTCTGCAAGTTACAGTTTATGGCATTATGGAAAAATAAAGAGTAAACAAGCATAGTTAAATAGTATGCAATGTTGAAAAATGGGGACAAATGGTGTTTTCTGACCCACTTTGTCACACGGTGTTCTCACAACTTAACCTCTTATTCACATATTGTGTGCACGACTTCCCATGTTGTAAACACGAGCTCACGAGTTTCATTCAAAGGCACCAACAGTAGTAAAAGCACAAGTGTAAATAATGAAATGAATGAAGGCTGATTTCCATTTAGCTGCTTTGATTTTATTTTCCTGGTGTTGGGCATGCTGGCTCACTGTCACTCTCACTGGAACACTTGAATATAACACGGCTGGCATTGGTGTCATTAGTACTAACACCTGTGCTTCTCCTGCTAATACTAAGTAAAAATGCCTGCTGTGAGAAAGACTTATTTGCGATGGCCATGGGAGAGCTCAATGTTCACAGCTGGTGCAGAATGGTGAGTTTGATTCTGAGGCTCTTACGCCACTCCTTGATGCTTAACCACACATTTAGTTTCTAATATCTAACTACTATATTGTAGGAGCACATGTCTTGGTGTAACATCCTCTCATCTAAAATTTGGCCAGTTGAAAGAAAAACATACTAAAATTCACATTAGAACAAAATAGTCCTGGAAGGAGATCACCAAAAAATTGTGCTTTCATAAATTTATGGGCTCGGGTTTTTCCTTTTAAAGCTGCAGTGGGTAGAAATTAAGTTATTTTTATAAAACGGTCACTAAATCTTGACAGTAGTATATGAGACAGGTAATCTGAAAAAAAATCATGTGCCGCTGTGTCCTCTGGTGCTCCTAATGGCATCTGAAAGATTTCACACACCGGAGGAAAACAACCAATCAGAGGCCAGCTGGAGTCTGCCGTCTCTGAGCAGCTGTCAATCACTCGCAAACTCCGATCAAACAGTCAAACCACTGATCAAATATAAATCAATATTCTGTTACTGTTATGCCTATTTCTCACCTCAAATGTTTTCAGAAACATCTTGTAGTGTACTGTTGAGGTGTAAAATTAGAAAGTTTGTGAGCCGGCAGTCATGTTGAGATCAGTTGAGGAAATACCAAGCACTGCCCAAAAGCTGGAGCACAGCCAATAGGAACACTCTCGCTGAAATGACCTGTGATTGACCAAAGTCTCCCGCCACGGGCTAGATGTTTTAAAGGCTGCAAACAGAGCCATGCAGAAGTCTCAGAACGCTTGAATTACAATATGCTGAAAGGTTTTTCTCACAAAATAGGGCTGTAAAATCAGTGAGGAAAAAAGAGATAGAAAACATACTTTATAAAACCCTAAACGGTGGGCTAATCCCTTTGATAACTCTGCTGCAGTAAATCATGGTGGTGTGTCCCTGTTTGTCTTTTTTAAGCCTTGGCCCACTTTGAGTTTCTTTAAAAGAATTGTGACCCACTTCCCCCTCGGCGCAGCACAGGCGCCAGTGAAAGTGAAAAAGTTGTGACGGCAACAAAGTAGAACTTGAGAAATCACTGCAAACACACACACACACACACACACACACACACACACACACACACACACAAGCTAACATATGTATTAGTGTAGTCTCCCGCTGAGGGATCTGTCTGTCGTTGCCACCTACGATACCCACCCACTTGTGTCCCAGAAAGCATTGTAGTAGTTCCTCTCCACAGATCCTCAAAGCCTCAATGAAACCACTTCTTTTCTCCTATTGCCGTTAGCGATAGTGTTTCAAACAGCAACTTGTTTCCTATTTTTGTAGCGTCGGCCACTATGGGCAATGATGCCTTTTCACTCACCATGTTACCCACTGAGGTACAACAACATGAGGACTCCACTTGCGGCATTACAGCACATTACAAACCAGAGCCTTCAGGTTTGCAATAGTATTTAGACAGGGATTTGAAAGTGTGTGCACCCAAAATGCCCATTATCATCCAGTAGTGCTCCAAATTGGACATTTGGGTAATAATTTCAGCAGTTTTCCTACTTTTGTTTTCACTTCCAAATAGGTAGTTAACAGATAATTCGATTAAAGTGTAAATGTTCTCTGTTTGGGATGCCTTGGGGACTCTATTTTAAAGCTGCATTGAGCTGGTTTTGCTGAGAAATTCAGCTATTAAGTCAAAAAGCTATTGAAATTATGTCCAAAAATATGAAAAATTATGCTTATATTTTGCTTTAATGCTGATGAGTTGACAACTACATCAAAAGTTGATCACCGAAAGAAAGTCCCGGACGCTTGCATTAAATTGTTTTGCCTTTCTGCCAGAAGAATGTCTGTGTAGTAATGGGAAATTGTCAAATAGTCCCATTAATCGGGCGTGGTTCTCGTAATATTAAGCCCTCTGGCCCCCCCTAACTGTGGCACATTTCTCCCTAGAGAGGGGAAATTGTAATTTTTCTTAGAGGTGATGAAATGTATGATAGCACTGGATAAGTATTATTAGTCTTTTGGAGAATGAATGCATTCATATAGCACTTTTCTGGTCTTAGCAACCACTTAAAGCACTTTACAACACTAGTCAGCATTCACCCATTCACACACACATTCTTTCCCTGGTGGCAGAGGCCGTACAAGGTGCCATCTGTTCCTCAGGAACGATAAACATTCACATTCAGCAATTTGTGGTTCAGTATGTTGCCCACGGTCACTTTGACATGTAGACTGCAGGGGTCAGAGATCGACCGACCCTTAGTGGTCGACCGCTCTACCTACTTAGTATTTTTGGTACCCCTAAAAATTTGAAATGGTCTAGAACTGCCATTAATGCAATAACTGTGTGTCTCTTACTGAAAATAACTAAAGTCTTTGACTTTAAGGAGGGGGGCATGGTGGTGCAGTGGTAAACTTAGCACTGTTACCTCACAGCAAGAAAGTCCCGGATTGTGCATTAGCTTGCTTGCTGACCTATGAATCGCCATTCACATCTTTATTTCTTTTTCATTTATCAAGTGAAATGAAATTCAGTCTGATCATCAGGCTACATGTACTGTATCTGCATAGGTGTCCTCACCTTCCATACAGGTTTGGTGAATCCCTATATGTGCTATTCCTCGATAGACAGTGACCTGTCATAGGGTGTGTCAGGCCTCTCGCCCAATGTGAACTGGAGAAGACTAGAAATACCCTTTACTCCTTTGAACTATTCTTGGCATATAGGACACGACTATGAAACGCCATCACCTTGGCTTTGTAAAATGCCATTACTATCGTGCCAATCAATTTTGGCTTCAAGAGACGTGCCTCCTAAATACTCTGAAAGCCAGATTTTATAAAGGGTGTATTCCTGATCCTCATCCGTATTTGACTTAAAGTTCATGTTAGGTGTGGTCGGGGAGCAAACTCAGGTATGTTAAATGGAATATCTTTTGAGTTTTAGTCTATACGTTGGAGAAAACAAGCAATCTGAGCATGTCATATTTGTCTCGGGAAAATGTGATGGACATTTTTTTTTTTACTATTTTATGACATTTTTGACTAAATATTTAATCATTTAATCATAAAATTAATGGACAGATTAATAAAAATGAGAATAATTGTTAGTTGCAGTTAGTTAATAAATGTATATGAGCTAAAGACAGTAATTGCTGAAAAAATGTCTGAAAAAAAAGATCTAAGAAAATGTCCGAAAAAAAGATCTGAAAAATGTCTGAAAAAAAAGTCTGAAAAAATGTCCGAAAAAAAAAGTCTAAAAAAATGTCCGAAAAAAAAGTCTGAAAAATGTCCGAAAAAAAAGATCTGCAAAAAAGTCTGAAAAAAAGTCTGAAAAAAAAGTCTGGAAAAAAAGTCTGGAAAAAA